>CM061921.1:252159451-252305330 GCA_031002005.1 Vandiemenella viatica
CAGCATTAGTGACACTTACCTCACTTTTTGAGCCATGATGGTGAGTAAAGTAACGATGGACTCCATACTGATCTAGATTTTTTCTCAAACACGGTAGGTTTTTTGGAGTATGACATAAATACAGTAATAATCTATATCCAATTAATTGTACCGCTGCCACATACTCCGTCCGAATCCATTTCACTTCTAAGCCAGATGTGAGACTCCAAAGCTGTTGGCTGCACATACCTGGTTTTTTGGTCGGACGCAAATTTTATGGTATATCCCTGATGACTTCAGGGACATTTTCAATTAACAAAATGCCCAACTCACAGCAAATTAAAATCAAGAAATAAAAAATAGTTTGAAAGAACGAGCAAATAACTAAAAATGATTGTTTTATATCCGACTACAAGTGTATTCACGTTTGGGTTTAGAATTTAGTTTTAAACAATTTCCTGTAAACATAATTTTTTTTTTTACATATATGATTTGTATTTTGCAACAAGTGAAAAGGAAATAATGAATGAAAAATATTCGATTGTAAGTGGGCTCGAATTAGAACCACCCCATCCACAGGCTTGTGCGTTACCATTACAATATACCTTTGACCTCGAACACTGGGAAACGCACGAAAAAATGCTTAGAATAACAAGCGATCATAAACAAAGCATGGTGTCTACCATTTCCATGAAAATTTTGCGTTCTACCTCAAGTAACATTTGATGGAGAGAAACAAAGTAATAAGATAAGAAGGAAACTGTACGCAATTCAATGACGGCAGTGTATTACATTTTCAATTAACAGTGCCAAAATTCTTTGCTTAAATTACTTAATATAGCGCAAAGCGCATATACAGCAGTACTACACTCCTGTTAGTGCTTATATTAGTCTGAAGTGCAAATGAGGGATTACGATGATGTTATTAAAACAAAGTGGAAGAGAACAATGTGCACACCTCACTAAAGCCACGTTATCACATTCCAAATCACTTTCGCATTCCACGCAGTCCAATATAAATGATAATGTTGGTATATAAGTATCATAACCTAGCTTTCGCCAATAAATTGATTGTAATCACAGAGTGTATTTTCATGATGAAATAACGATCATGTATCTTCACTAGTGGTTTGGCACATTATAGTCTTACAAAACAGTATTCCTTCTACATAGAGCTTACATTGCCAAAAGAAGTAAACATAAAAGGGTTTGCATATTTTTTGTTTCCGATGGCAATATCTCAGCATAACTCTTTGTTTGGAAAAGTTGCATCTACAAGTGTATGATCTGGATGACCGACCAGGAATCACACAACATAATCTCTTATAATTTGTTACATGTTCGCCAAGGACTGAAGTTAAAAAACGTTTATGTATTCTTCAGTCATTTTTCCACTCTTGCTTGCTCCAATTGAATGTTTCGTGGACAGCTTGTTTCATGTTTCTTGAAATATTAGGACCGAAAGTTCCTTGCGTCAAATGAAAACAGATGTACAACTGATGGCGCTAGCAGACAAGTGGCTGAATTCCAAATAGAAATGACACATAGGCCTACCACTGTTTTGTTTATGATCGCTTTTTATTCTAAACATGTTTTCGTTGTGGTTCCAAGCGTTCGAGGTAAAAAAGTGTCCCTTGTTAGCCACCTTACAGAAATAATTGCCTCGTCCAGTATATAAATATTTCCATTTCACCAATGCGTCTGTTATTTTGACTCCATCTAGCTATGAGACATCATTCCTTGTATACGGAAATACTACTGCACTTCTAGATGCAGAAAGTGTGACAACGTAGCAGGAATCAATTATGGCAACATTGTCTCAGGATATAAGTATTAACTTTCCTATTTCCTTCGGAAAAGAAGAATTCCTCTGTAACACGTAAAGCAAATAATTTATAACGATCAGCACATTCGGCTAAAGATTTTTGATCAAAATTAAAATCCTCGATTTTAAATTAAAGTTAATTTATTTGGAAAAGTTTCCAATCTATTAATGTTTGTATATATGTAATGATTTTTTAATAAATGGTTGGCTGATGAAATTGAAAGCTTATTATGCTGTAATTAAGACAGAAATGGGCAGTATTTCGATTAATTGGGGGCACTCACATTATATATCTGGTTATGTCACCACGTGTAGCTGATTTTCAGGATAAGTTGTCGTACTCGATATTTTCATCTTATTTATCCATTTCATTCTGTTTAAATTATTCACAGGCAAAGGAAATATGTAACAAAATACATTCTATGAACCATGGGCGAGGGCTTTTAGGAAATCTCATGTCTCCTCATGCTGATTGATGAATAGTTCTTTTTAAAATGAATTGGCGACGAGTTTGAAATGATTTTGACGGTACTTTCACTGGCGGGTTGCTGGTTTGGCAGGGAGTAACATCAGATAATAATAAAGTTTCTTGACGAATACGAATGAAGTCACGGGCATCAGCTACTCTTACATAATCGTAAAAATTCCCTCTAAATCTGTCCAGTAAATTTCAAGTTATAAACGAACATACAGGTAAAGTAGGACAGAAAATGTTTTCATTTTATAAATTATATTCCAGATCACACCTTCCAAATTTCATTTAAGTGGGATTAACCTATTAGACGTGATTAACAAACTTACAAGTTTTCGAGTTTACAATAATAATGGAAATTTATCTGATGACTTATAATAATTATTGCATTTGATTTGTATCCACAAGGATTCCTATTGTTAACTATGTCGCGGGTAAAGCTTTTAATTAGTATAGAGACACAATGGTAAAAAAAGAAGACACGGTAAAAACTTCTTGATTGAACAATAAAGAAAGGTACCTATCATAACAATAAAAATTAAAAAAATTAAAACATTTTATAATATTAACAGCGAGTAACATAATTTGTATTACCAGGAGTAGTACCTTCTTAATGTACACAATTGTACTAAGAATTGTATGATCAACATTAATAAACCTTTTTTAAGATGGAACATTTTATAATCTATAAAATGACATGATTTTTTTTTTTTTTTAGCGTTGAAGAATTGCTGAGAGTGTACAAAGGATATTTTGGAGGGATGTTGATCGAAGAGATAGGAGTAGTACATGGGAAGGAATAGATGACCATTGGCACAAGCTGGTACTGATTTCATGTAAAAAAGAGTAGGAAAATTTTCGTATGTGTGCAAGGATTTTAGGGAATCGAATAAATTATCAATGGAGATGATGAATAAATTAACAAAGACGCTGAAGGAATTTAAAATTAAAATTCATGATTGGCAAAAGCAATAAGTGGAGGAATTTAACATTCAAAGTATAAAAGGTAATATTAAAAAAAATAAGAAAGCGGTAATTAGATGAGCAGGGAAATTGCCTCCGTCGCAATGAAATATAGTTCAAGTCAATGCCGAAAATGATCGCTTTCGAAGGTACATGTCAGTACTGGAATAGTTAAAACGATTTTCAAAAATTACATCACCAATCATATTTTTGGTAGATTCGCAATAACAAATTATAAAAGAAATAAAGTGTTCCCCATTAATCAGTCTGACATTTCTTGATCGTGCAATGTATGAAAACATTTTACGATAAAAAACTAAACAGGCCACGTCAAAGTTTTTTTCTGTAGAACTCATTCACATAACTGCTGCTTGTATCATTTTGCTCAGTAAGAAATAGTTCCACGTTACTCACATAATGTCACAGCATTTTTTTTAGTAAAGTGCTGGTTAATATAGCCCACGACTTTATCTAATACTTTGAAATTATATTTTTCAATAAAATTCAGCTGGCAAGGAACATTGGTGCTGTTCACTTGATGCATCTTATAACTTTATAGATAATCTTATTTTCGGAGTTTTAGTTCATCCAATTCCAAGATTGTTAGGTCCAAAGTCGATTTCCATAGGATTTGGTATTTTTCGTCAGTTGTTTTGGATGGTATTATAGGCTTGACATTATTTTCGCCAGTGCAAAGAAATCTTCTGTAATGTTGCATTAAAAGCTTTGACTCGATAGAGATTATATATCAGAAATTTTATATCTGGAAACCCTTTAAAAGCCATTTTACTTTAGTGCCGGCATTATCATTCCGACTCTTCGTGTCGCTCAAAAAACAGCAGTACACTCTAATTGTTTAGAAAGGTTTTCAATGATCATGTACACCATCTTGGGCAAAACGCTCACAGAGAAAGGATTTGAACATAGCCAAATGACTATAGGGGTTCATGACAAACTTGGCGTTTCGATGAATCACGTACGAAGATAATAAGCTCTTTTGTTAATACTAAAAATTCTATTCTTGCAGATATTTCTTTCGTTGTGTCTTGAACAACCAGGTTTAACAAGTGTCGGATTCAATGCATACTAATTGCCTTTGCTTCCATTACTTTAAGCCGCGATTGAAGGCCAGTATGTGTTACACTAACATTAACAGCGCCATCTGATATATATGTCGAATCTTCTTAGTACGTCATCGAAGATTTTATACAAATTTTCTGTTGTTGTTGATACCGGTATATAATCGCCGATAAAAGTTTCATGTGTGTTAAGATTTGGGTCCACGTAATGGAAGCATAATGTGACTTGTTCACTATAGGAAATATCACTAGTTTCATCAACAACATCTGAGTAATAGAACGCATTTTGCACTGCTTTGATTATTTTATACAGTACTTCATCACTCAAAATTGTTCAGTTCGTGATATCTTGTGATAACCACTTATATCTGCTGTTATGAAGCCACAGGTTTAACCCGGAAGTATCCTGTGATCGCACCTTCGACAACTGATGCAATTTGAATGTTCATCCTCGTGGCCACTTATGGCTACGCCTCCAGTCATTTAAAAACGAAGAGTAGAAAACATTTTTAAAGGGGCGTTTTTTAAATGTATCTATATCCTGCAGATTACTTTTTGATAGCATGCAGTGTACATTGACGCCATGTTCTGAATTGGCTTTATGCAATACACAATAGCAGTGAATGTCAAACTTTTCGTGTTTATTAAACCCTTTAAAAGATTTATTCCATGATGGAAAACCACTTTGCGTGAATACCTTAAGGGACTCATCAACGTTGGATCATTTATTTGGCGCAGAAATGCCACTAGAAATGGTTTCTTCACAGATTTGGCAAAACACTTTGTCTATATCTGCATCATATAACGGTCATGAAAACATTATCTGCCACTTATTTTGAAAATTTTGCTTTTTCTCTAATGGAAGGTTCTTCAGGTTTGGATACCTTATGATTTTATCCGTCAAAACTAATAATTTTCCGAAATAGACATTATCTCAATATGCAAGGGCGTATCCAGGATCATAACTAGAGGGGGGCAAGATCTGAACTAAGGAGGGGCTACTGGTATTTTTATCGAGGTAGTGAGGTGAGGGACTTAAACATGACGATTTCTTACAAAATGAAACTCAAACCAATTGAGGATACTACTTTTATTATTGATTAACATAGTAATCCAACAACTTAATCTAAGGACCTACTATTTAGTTAATTAAGATCGTAACTCAATTATAGTTTTTTTTAATGTAAACATTAATCGTCTCAGATTCTCAAAACAAAACAAAAAATCAGTAACTTCATTTGTCAATATCTCACGCAGAACTTTCAAGAAATTTCGATGCACACATCAGGCACAATCCAGTCAATTTATCCTGTCCCATAGAGCTTTTGGGGGTGTAAGGGTTTGGGAGAGGCTATACTAGCCTTTTCCAACCAAATGTCAACCTCTCCTTCACGTGGTGCACCCTGTTTGCACGGACGAGGCTCTGGCGACTGAAAGATTCCCGGTATAAGGAATCACCCACTGCTTGCCAACGGCCTCCGAAAGGAGGGCGGAAGAGCGGGGAGCGGTTCAGGGCACCCTCTTGCCCTTGGGGTTGGAAACGGCCCCTAAAGGCGGATGAATCAGAAATGATCAACGGCATGGGGATGCAGAAGGCAACGGGAAACCACTGCATTAAAGACCCAAAGGGTATCCCGAGGACATGTAATCCTCTCAAATTACATATATCATGATGGCTTCTTCCTGGGTAAAATATTCCGGAGGTAAAATAGTCCCCCAATCGGATCTCCGGGTGGGGACTGCTCAGGGAGGAGTCATCAGAATGGATAGAAACATTCTACGAGTCGGAGCGTGGAATGTTAGAAGTCTGAATAGGGCAGGTAGGTTAGAAAACTTAAAAAGGGAGATGGAACAACTTAAGTTAGATGTTGTTGGGATTAGTGAGATTAAATGGAAGGACGCACAGGATTTCTGGTCTGGGGAACACAGGATAATTAGCACACAAGCTGTCAATGGAGTCACTGGTGTAGGATTTGTAATGAACAAGAAAGTAGGGAAACGGGTGAGTTATTATGAACAGTTTAGTGACAGGATTATTTTGATGAGGTTAGAAACTAAGCCCGTCCCAACCACATTAGTACAAGTGTATATGCCAACATCACAGGAAGATGACGAAGAAATAGAAAAAATATACGCTGAAATTGAAGAATTAATTCAATATGTGAAGGGGGAGGAAAATCTAATAGTCATGGGTGATTGGAATGCAATAGTGGGAGAAGGAAAAGATGGGAATACTGTAGGAAGTTTTGGTCTAGGAGAAAGAAATGAACGAGGAAGCAGGTTGCTAGAATTTTGTGAAAGATATAAGCTAGTAGTGGCGAAACACACTGTTTAAGAACCATGCAAGAAGAATTTACACGTGGAAACGTCCTGGGGATACAGGCAGATATCAGCTAGATTATATCATGGTCAAACAGAGATTCAGGAATCAAGTTCTAGATTGTAAAGCGTACCCAGGAGCAGACATAGACTCTGACCATAATTTGATAATAATGGAGTGCAGGCTGAAATTAAGCGAATAAGGAAGCAGTATAAGCAGAACAGACTGGAAGTGAATAAACTGAAACAATCTAGCACTAGAGAAAAATTTGCATTAATAGTAGACTTGGGTCTAAGAAGTATCTCTGAAAGGAGCTCAACCGAGGACGAATGGAATGCATTAAAGACCGAAATAATGAAAGCTGGTAAAGAAACATTAGGCTTTAGGGAACAATCTGCCCGAAAACCTTGGATCACAGAAGAAATTTTGGAGCTGATGGATCAGAGGAGAAGGTACAAAAATGCTCAGGATGAAGCAGGAAGAGAGCAGTACAGGCAATTTAGAAATCAAATAAATAGGAAATGCAAAATAGCAAAAGAAAAATGGCTACAACAAAAGTGTGAAGAAGTAGAAAAGGAAATGGTCGTAGGTAAAGTAGATGTTGCCTACAGAAAGATCAAACAGAATTTTGGAGAAATGAAGAAAAGAGGTATGAACATTAAAGCTGCCGATGGGAAACCTCTTTTAAGCTCAGAAGATAGAGCTAACCGATGGAAAGAATACATTGAGAAACTTTATGATGGGGACGACTTGAACAATAGTGTAATGGAAAAGGAAGATGATGTTGACATTGATGACTTAGGAGATCCTGTTTTGAGGACAGAATTTAATAAAGCTCTGAATGACTTGAAAGCAAATAAGGCAGTTGGAATTGATGAGATCCCTGCAGAACTTCTTAAATCCCTAGGAGAGGAAGGAATCGAAAGATTATTCAAGCTGATATCAAAAAGTTATGAAACAGGAGAAATTCCAACTGATTTTAATAAAAATATCATCTTCACACTTCCAAAGAAAGCACAAGCCGACAAATGTGAGAATTATCGCACCATTAGTCTAACATCACATGCTTCAAAATTACTGACCAGAATAATATACAGAAGGATGGAAAGGGTAGTAGAAGAGATAGTAGGTGAAGATCAGTTTGGGTTTAGGAAAAATCGCGGTACAAGGGAAGCAATTCTGTCTTTAAGATTAATACTTGAAGGGCGGATCAAGAAAAACAAAGATACTTTTATGGCATTTGTTGATTTAGAAAAAGCTTTTGATAATGTTAGGTGGGACAAGATGTTCAAAATTTTAAAGAAGTCAGGTCTAAAGTATCGAGATAGAAGAATACTCTATAAACTATATAAGAATCAAGTGGCTGTAATAAAAGTAGAGAATCACGAGAGACATGCATCAGTTAAAAAGGGTGTGAGACAAGGTTGTAGTCTATCCCCGTTAATATTCAACTTGTATGTAGAGGCAGCAATGAAGAAAGTCAAAGAAAAATTTCCATGTGGCATAAGTTTTCAGGGAGAAAAAATCAGTATGCTACGATTTTGCTGATGACATTGTCTTGTTAGCAGAGAGGGCTGAGGATATTGAGAAGTTACTGAATGGCATGAACGAAATACTGAAGGAAGATTTTGGACTGAATATAAATCAAAGCAAGACAAAAGTGATGAAATGTAGCAGAAATGATACCAATACTAGATTAAATATAAAAATAGGATCGGATGCAATAGGAGAAGTAAGCGAATTCTGTTACTTGGGAAGTAAAATTACAACCGATGGCCGAAGCAAGAATGATGTCAAAAGCAGAATAGCACTAGCAAAAAGAGCTTTCATGAAAAAGAGAAACCTTTTAGTTTCAAATATTGATCTAGGAATTAGAAAGAACTTTTTGAAACTCTTTGTGTGGAGCACAGCTCTTTATGGTAGCGAAACGTGGACTTTAGGAATACCGGAAAGAAAGAAAATTGAAGCATTTGAAATGTGGTGCTTACAGAAGAATGCTGAAAATTAAGTGGACAGACAAAGTAAGAAATGAACGAGTTTTGGAAATGATGGGTGAGAAAAGAAGTTTATGGAAGAAGCTTACAGAAAGAAGAGACAGGCTGGTAGGTCATATTTTGAGACATGCTGGATTGGTTAACTTGTTAGTGGAGGGAACAGTCGAAGGTAAGAACTGTAGAGGAAGACAGAGATTAGAATATATGAAACAGATAATTGATGACGTGGGCTGTAAGGGGTATGTAGAAATGAAGAGGTTAGCACAGGATAGGAAAGGATGGAGGATTGCATCAAACCAGTCGAAAGACTGACGACAAAAAAAAAAAAAAAAAAAAAAAAAGAGCTTTTGAGCCAGTTCTTCGCTCATCGAAGATTACTGAAGGCAACTTGATTTTTCTTCTAGGGTAAGCAGCCCCCCTCTTCCCCACGCTGGATACGCCCATCACAATATGCGCGGTGCGATCTAAAAGAAAATGTTCTATTTACCTTCTCGACTGACAACGAGGGGGCTGCGGCGGAGGATGAGGTACAACGCATGGCGGGCCAGTGGGATGAGTTGCTTGGCTTGCTTGTGTGAGTGCTCATCACAAATCTCACATATACTAAATGTTGTTAAGTATGACCTAACATAGTGTTTAAATTCTCCTCGGGCACACTCGCATTGCAAGCAAGCACGATCTCGAAGTGTGGTGCGCGTAAGGTAGGTAACACGGCATTACTCAAAGTCGATTACTCAATAGTGTCGATGCCTATGTTCATGGGTGGACAATACCCACTGTTTACCTCTCATGGGTACTAGAGCCCTCGAGCACCCACAGAGTCAGTGCCCCTGCTATGAACTCGATTACTAAGAATCATGGATGTAATGAACAGATTTATTTCAGTATTTATATTTTTTACACCTCAGGATCAATGTTGACATTATAGAATCATGATATCAGGAGAGAGCGTGATATAGAAAGTAAGTGTATCATTAAAAAAGAAAAAACTGTGGATGTTTTAAAGACCAATGAGAGTAGTTATTCCAACACATCAACAGCAAATATTGGTTGGAAAAGAGTAATGTATACTTACTTCACAGTATGGATGTGGCCTGCATTGGTAGGGTCAGTTATACTGGCCATGGACTCCATCTGAATTTCAGAGGTAAAAGGAAGCTTTCTTATGAGATCAGGGGACGCCAGGTGAGTGAAAGTGGTATTCCTGTTATAAGTGGTGTTAAGTTATGGCCTTTTTTAGGGTAAATAAAAAAGATGTATTAAGATGTCTGAAAGAAATTAACGTCTCTGCTGATCAAAACTTCTGAAATTAGAAATTCAAAATGATATACCAATATGTAATAATAAAGTAAACAATTCAAAATCATTGAGTCAAAGTGTTCATACCACTATTCTCCATAAATGAATATTTAGTAAAACTGATGACATTACTAGAGCTGTAAGAGTAACGATGTATTCGTTACTGAGTAACGGGTTCGTCGCCTGACTCGAAGTACCGAATCGTTACTCACAAATTCATTTTGTTACTCGCATTTGTCGAATAGATACGAACACGTTCAAGCCCCGCCGGTAGCTAATTTTGCCAACTTAAATACTAATTTTGTACTATTTATTTTGTTTAACATTAAAATTTATAGTGCATAATTTGTAAATAGAAAATTTGCATGGATAATTTGATACAGTTACTGTTTTTTAATTGATAGTTCATTAGTGAGATTTATTGATTGCAAACATTCATGAAATTAGTTTATTTTTAGAATTGATACCTTAAATTTTATTGTGTAATTTACAATATAAAAAAGTTGACTAATAGCTTTTGAAATACATCTCTGCACTTGTTATGTTCTAATAATGTTTAATTTTCAATGGAGCCCACGCTCCAATTGCAATATCCCTACATACTCATCTTCCCCCTTTTCCTGCATCCTCCTACATTTGCCCTCTACAAATTTTAACTTCAAATTCTTTCAACGTTTTTGAAAAATTATTCATAATTTCTCTTGGTAACTAATTCCAATCCCTGACACCCTTACTTAAAAAGAGAATCTTCCTACACTCTTGTGACTCAAATAGAGTGCAAGATTGTGGTCATGGTCATCTTTATTAATTTAATTTAATTATATTTTCCCTTCCAAGCATTACTTTTAATTCTTACACCAATATCTTTCCATGCCTCACCATCAGTATACGCCTTGTACACTCCCATGACATTCTTCACCCTCCTGTCTCGCAATGAATCCCATTCCAGCTCTTTTATCATATCTGTTACTGATTGCGTTCTGCGATAATTTCGTGAAACAAAAATCTAGCGGCCTTTTTTTGCAGTTACAGAATTCCATAAACAAAGATCAAGTTATTCCTTTTGCCTGGTGTTAGTAATTGTATTATTACCGTAGGATCCATGTGATCATTTATTAATGCGGTTCTGGCTTTGATGTTGAATGTTTGTTGTAACCGCGACGCAACTACAATTTAATCGCATGTTTGTCCTGCACCTTTGTTATTGATTTAAAAGTTTTGAATATTGATAGTTTTAACTAAAACAATTAACGCGGGAGTCAATAGTATTTTGCCTGCAGACCCGAATTGATGGAATGTCCACATTTATTTTAACAAACCTATCATAAAAGACGAAGAATTTACAAAAATATATGAAAACCGCAAAGGAAGACAGTGGTGAAACCTCCTATTTAAAAACGAAATACTTTGATGAGATTATAATATTTGTTAAATACATGTCCCATTATCACATCAGGCTTCTATGCAGCGTTTTGAGCAGACTACTTTAAAAAATAACCGTCATTAGTTACTGTCACTAGATATGTCACTGTCAGGTGAAAGGTCAGGTCTTTTTTTTGTATGCAAACAGGTGTTTGTTTTGAAATTAGATTATTATTTCGTAATATTCACTACAGTAAATTAAATGTACATTCAGAGGTTTTGCGTAAGATCCATGTGCTAATTACTTTAAGTTTTATCAAAATGTACAACTTATCTAAACTTATTTTATTAAATAAACAATTTACTTAAACTTTACCAAGTACGAACGAAGTCGTCCCGTATGCGAAGCGATGCAATACTTCATGCTAGTGTTCGATTGTACCGAAAGTAACGAGTAACGAAACAATGCGATAGTAACGAAGTTATCCCATACGCAGCACGACTCGATACAATGCATTATGTGAGAGTACCGAAAGTAACGTTTCGAAAGTAACGGGTATAGATTGGTTTAGCAGCGAATACAAACGGGTACAGAATTTCTCGTTACTTTTACAGCTTTAGACATTACCTTATGCCTTGAAAAAATCAAAAATTCCAGAAATTTTAATGTAGATGTTTTGCACATGTCTGAACATCATTTGTCTGACACAAGAATATCTCAGCTCAAAGTAATTTCAATTTAAAGGGCCCCCTCAGGAAATTTTAGACTATTTTTTTTATCTCAGTTAGAGTCTTTGCTACTATGTTTCACAAATAACAAACAAGTAGTTTTAGGTGGGGATTTTAATGTTGACTTTCTCAATAACAGCAATGAGAGGCTAGATATGGAAACCTTGATGTTGTCTTTTAACTTAACGGCAATTGTAAATTTCCCTACTTGAATACAAAATAATAGCAGGACTGCAATTAATAATTTTTTTATAGATATTTCTCAGTACAGTAATTACAACATACTTCAAGTAATAAATGGTATCTCAGATCATGATAACCAGCTGTTATGTATCAGGTCCAGAAACACTGTTAAACAGATAAAGAAAAGCTACGTATATAGAAGAAATATTAATGAAAACAATATAAAACATTTTGTAGATTCCTTAAATAATGAACACTGGTCACAAGTGTATATTGCACAGGGTGTTAATGCAAAATTTTATGCCTTTCTTAATATTTTTTTAACACTTTTGGAAAGAAGTTTCAAAAAAAGTCAACTCCAAACAGTGAACGGGGTAAGGGATAGATAACAGAGGGTATTAGAGTATCTAGTAAAACAAAAAGGGACCTTTACTTAAAAGAAAGAAAATCATATAACTATACACTGAAATCTCATTATAAACTTTATTCTAAAATACTAAGAAATGTTGAGAACGGCCAAGAACAGGTACATATCAGAGAAAACAGAGAATTCTGGCAATAAGATGAAAACTATATGGAATATAGTAAATACTGAAACAGGAAAATCTTAATATCACTCTAAAGATTTTAAAAATAGAACATAATTGATCTGTGCATAGTGAAGTAGGGGAAGTTTGTAAAATGTTTAACAAATATTTTACTTAACTTGAAGAGAAATTAGGCATAGAAAGCAGTCCCCACATAGTGAGTGCCCTAAGGCTTCTTCAGACTGCTTTCCCAAATAGATTTGTGGATATGCAATTGCCCCCAGTAACAGCCTCAGAAATAAATAAACTCATAAAACAATTAAAACCTAAAAATTCTCCCAGGTAGGACAATATTTCTAGTAAATTACTGAAAAGATGTGCTGGATGTATAAATCATGTAATTGCCCACATTTGTAATGTATCCTTAATTCAGGGTGTGTTTACAAATAGACTAAAATATGCAGTTGTTAAACCATTGTTTAAAAAGGGAGAATCAACATGTGTAGATAACTGTTGACCCATTTCATTACTTTCTGGATTCTCGAAGATTTTTGGAAAAGTCATGTATCACAGAGTAATAAAACATTTTACACAATATAATATCATCACTAATTCACAATTTGAGTTCCAAAAAGGATCATCCATAGAAATGGCTATAATTAATTTTTAAATAACATATTTTAGTAACTGAATAAAAAAATAAGCCCCCTAGGCATATTTTGTGATCTTGTAAAAGCATTTAGCTATGTAAGTTATGAATTACTTTTGAAAAAAAATGGAATACTATAGTATTCATGAAATCTCAGTTAAATGGTTTAAATGATACATGGAAAGTCGAATGCAAAAAGTTTCCATTTTTTATTCTAAAATAAGTAAAGATGCTTCATGAGACTGGGAGAAAACAAAACATGGAATTCTGCAATGCTCTGTCCTATGACCCCTCCTATTTTTGTTATACATCAATGACCTTCCTGGAAACTTATCCAACAAAGTTAAGAGTATTTTATTTGCAGATGTCACTAACCTGACTGTGAGAAAAACACCAAACAGCAATCTAAATTTTAATGTAAATGAAGTAATTAGTGAAGTAGCAACTTGTTTGAGGCAAATTCATTAAAATAAATTTTGAAAATAAATTTTGAAAATAAACCATTATATTAGGTTCAAAACAAAAAATTATGCACAGCCAGATTTACAAGTAAGCTATAAAAATAACACAATCTCGGAAAAAAAGAATATAAGAATCCTTGGCATTAAAATAGATGAGAAACTCTGTTGGCATGAGCATATCACTTCACTACTGAAGAAGTCATGTATTGCACCCTTTGCAATACAAACACTTTCTCTAACCACAGATCTAAAATTACGGAAACATGTCTACACATCATATTTTCATTCATTCATGTCATATGGCATAATTTTTGGGGAAACTCTTCACAAAAGTAAAAAAGTTTTCTTAACACAGGAAATAGCTATTAGGATGTTGTATAGGGTAAATCCAAGAACTTCTTGCAGAAAACTTTTTTAAAAACTCAATATTCTTACAATGATTTCTCAGTATATCTATATTATCTCATGTGATTTTTCACGTAAAATTTTAACCTGTTTACATCTAATTCACAGGTACACCATTTCAGGACAAGAAACAGAAATAACTTGTACAAAACAAAAACATCTCTGCCATTAGTACAAATAGGAGTTATTTATTCTGGTATACATCTGTTTAATAAACTACCCAAGAATATAAAACATTTTGCAGGTAATAAAGATATATTTGAAGTATTACTTAGAAATTTCTTATTGACAACTCCTTCTACTCCATTCAGGAATTTAAACAAAATAAATAATTTTATTCAATATGACCTTATGCAAAACTCAAAAAAATAATGTTTATTTTTATTTTTTATCTTTGTTTGTCTTTGTAACATATAATTGATTTCACTATTATTATGACTCATATTGAATGTTATAAGACATTTTGCTTGTTTGGGGTTATTACATACATCAGTTTTCCTTAACTTTGATTGTGTCTGGTACCTTAACAGTTTCCATTTAACAGTCACCAATCCCTCGAAATTACCTCAAGGGATACTTACTGATAAATTCAAAGTTATGTATTTTGCAAAAGTTTTTACATAAACTTAGTACCAGTGTAGGCCTAATAGAAAAGCATCAGACTTCTATCCAATATAAATGGTTAAACCATCTTCACACAGTAAGCAACTTCCTCCTAACCCCTAGATGAAAATTAAAAGTTCATCTCGAAGAAAGAGTGAGACGGCACTACTGTTGCGTCACTACTAAAGTTCCCTCCTGCATCTCTCGTGACCAATAAACTGCCATCTCACTTCAGTTAGGTATTTGACTAATTATTGAAAATAGTTTTAAATTGTTTATTGGTACACCTTATTCTCCTAGTGCAGGTTTTTTTTGACGAAAGTGCATTATTTTGGGTAAAAATCAAAGTTAAAATTTAAAGAATCTAAAAGCCCGCCAAAAACTTCTTCGCTGCCTGGCACGTGCAACGACAGTCGTGACGTCACACGTCTGTAAACGCTGCCGCTGCGAATGGAGTGTTTCCTATTACCCAAGTTTTCAACTATTTTTATTGTTTGTTGCTGGTTATTTCCTGTTATTAATGAAAGTTCGTTTTGAATATAACATCGAAAACAATTTGTAAAAGCCTACAGCGGGGGCATAGCTACTATAGGGCTAGGCGGTGCAGTGCACTGGGGCCCTACGCTCAGTGGACCCCCAAGAGCACCTTTGGGGACTCCCAAGCGCAGTTCAGAGGGCCCAAGGGCCTTCACGGCAAACTGGCGTTTTTTTTTACCTCTATCGTCGTCTAAGGGGGCCCCTGAGACACAGGGAGTCCCCTCACAAAGAGGCTCTCTCTGCTCAGGGGGGCCCCCAACCACTGCTTACGGGACCCCCGCCCCCAAGCACAACTCAGGGGCCCCCAGTCCCAGGCCTCAGCTCAGGGGGCTCCTACCAGCAACACAAAGCAAAAAAAAGAGGTCGCCCATCTGGCCTGAGGGCCCAAAATAAATTTTTTGCACCGGGGCCCTTGTTGACCCAGCTACGCCACTGGACTACAACGGAAAAATATTGAAAGTAGACGCCTTATTTGTGGGGCTAGCTATAGAAACATCCACTGAGTTTTATTCTGTGGAGCTTAAAAATGTAACAACTTCAATTTGATATTTTCACAAAGACTCTAACGATTTTCTGTGAAGTTCATTTGCATCACAATTTCGTTGAGTTAAATGTAATACGTCGTTTAAGGCGGGAATTATTAGGGTTACAGTCCTAAGGTTCTATCCTCGCTTCGGAATATGTTCAATTTGTTTTCTTTTGTCATTTTCTTTGGATACTAGTTGTTGTTCGTTGCATCGCATAATCATTTTTTCTCGAAAATCCACCAAAACATCAATTTAATTTTCCTTTTCTTTTTTCTCAAGGTTTCACAACTTTCTGGATAACAAGCAAATTACAACCATTTGGAACAACCAAAGAAGATTTAAGAAAGGAAATTGGACGTTACTTGCACACCAAAATACAGTTAAAAAAAAAAATTCATTGCACATTAAAAGTAAATACCGATTAATAGACGCAGTTATGTCAGTAAGGTAACCTGCAGTTGTATCGTCACGTAAAAATTCAAATGAAAAGGACACAAAGCGCTCCGGAACTGTTGCAAGATTAGCATGAAATTTCTACAAGTGATGTCACTTCTAAAATAAATTCCTTTATTCACCGTAGTGCACCAGTATTTTTTGCATGGTATTCTCTATCTGGTAAGTTTAAAAATTAAATGTTTTCATGTATGGTAACAATTTGTTTCAAACGCTTAGCAACTATTATGAATTCTTCGAATAAAAAATGGTAGTGCTAAAAACAGCAAAAACAAAAACGGAAAAAATGCACGAAAAAAATATTATCCCATCCAAGGATCGGATGTAGGACGTTCTGAATTCCATTACCACTCTTCAATCACACAGCTATCTGGACACTACTTTTTAATTGCTTCTCTTTATGTTAATAGTAAACACTTCACAGTTTCTTCGTTTGAGATGAAATGAAACGAGGTAGATAAATGAATAAACAAACAAATTCAGTTTTATTAAGAAAAAATATCATTTATCTATAATCTTTTAACTGCAATTTTAAAAAAATGGCCCACAACATCCAACTGTTCCGAGCGTAGTGAGTGAGCGGTTAACGTTCTGGCCTCGCATTCGGGAGGACGCCGTACAGTGTGATATTTTCTAAATCTAGAGGGACAAAAGTCAGTTTTGATAATAGTCTACGCAGGCAAAATAGTTATTTATATTCAAAGAAGATAAACCATATTACTCGGAACAAAGATTTATTTTCCACGAATTCACGCCTAACAATAGAAAAAATAGTTTCAACAATGGGCTTCATGTGATCCACCTAACAAGCGCTCCAGTCGGCCGCGCCATTACACTGGGCTTAGTCGATTATTACGCTGTGTTTCTGCGTGTTAGTAGTGATTTGTGTGTTGCTATCGCTTTTGGCGAGCCTCAAGGTAAGTTTACGCATGATTTTTCCGTGATGTAATAGCATCATTAAAACTAGAGCGAGATTGTATTTAATTAAAAAAATAAAACTGCTGAGCCAATTTCATGTTGAGTTTTAGTTCATTATACCACAATATACCGATTTCTTATTATATTTATTTGAAAGAGGTGCTTATTAGCTACAAGATATACCTTCATTTGTTTGCGCATATTTGCGACACCCAAACAACTTTATTTTTAGCGTGACTGCACAAATTTCGCGTACAGAATTTTTCAACGTATGGTTTGCTAGCGCAAAACAATCAATCTCTAACGTTCAATTTAAATATAAATGAGTCTCAATTTGAAGCTGTTACATTTTTAAACTCAGCAGAATAAAAGTCAGGGGTTTTTTCTATAGCCAGCCCCACATATAAGGAGTCTATTTTCGATATTATTCCGCTGTTATTCTCGATTTTGTATTCAAAATGAAATTTCATTAATAACGAGAAATGACCAGCAACAAACAATAAAAATAGTTGAAATCTTGGATAATAGGATACGCTCCATTCCCAGCCGCAGCGTTTACAGACGTGTGACGTCACTCAAGCGACCACCAATCCTAGAGCGTTTTCTGTCACGTGACCAGAGGTAAGAAATGTATAATTTTTATTTCGCTTTTTTATTAAAAATAATCCACTTTTCATTTCAAAATTGAAAAAATCAGCTTCCTCAAGCATTACCGGTAATCTAGGCGTATGAGTTCAATTTATAATATTTTTTAAATAAGTCAAATAGCGTATTATTGCTGTAATAATGCTGCCTGCTTAGGCTAGCGGTTCCTTCTTATATTCATATTTGGCCAGCTGACTCAGCATACATGTAATTTGAGATAGGGAAACCTTATTTTCATTCCGATCATGCTGAAATATTGTGAAGCATATTTTAAAAGTCAATTGTAGTTGTGACAGTTTTTCTCCAAGGTATTGTGGTTTTTGAGCTTAAGTTTTAAAGGCTTCAATTTTTTATCATTCCTACAATTCTTCAGTTTGTAAAGTGATTGTGTTATCAAAATAATCTATAAAAATTTCCTCAACTATTGACATATAACAAGGATAGATCCCAAATCTATTTGATACTGAAAATCTACACCTGAGCATAATTGCAAAGTCAGATAAAACATTGATGTCGATTATCTCCAAATATATGTGTGCTGTAATGTATATCAAACTGTGCTAAATTTAATTCTCTATCTAATAGTAATATTATTTCCTCATTATCTATTTCCTTTAAAGCTAGCTGCTGAAATGATGCTTTATAGCATTTTGCTTAAACTTTAATTTCCCTTTTATGGCTTAAATTTTGTTAGAATCTTTACAAAAATTGCTCTATGTTTTCAGTGAAAATTTCTCTTTAGTTTGAATATGGTTGCTAATCCCTCAGACTGTCGCATTTCTCTTTCTTTGTAGAGAACACTAATGCTCGCGGATGGTGGGATTTAGTACATTTTACGAAAATGTTTGAAGCAGCAAATTCTGCTGACGCGGTCGCCAGTGATTCAGCTTATTAACACACTTTACCGTGTCAAGAAGAATCACACAAAAAAAGAATAACAAAATTAACTTTTGTAAGTTTAATAGAGTTCTAAATCTTTACCCACACCAGTCGTGATCATATATTTCATCGGACTTCTATATATATATATGTATGTACCCGAAGGTTGCAGAATCCTCAGTTAAAAACGGTTCACATTAACAATCCTTTATAAATCACACTCGCATTTTCACAACTCTAACCGAAAATAGTTCAACATTAAAAAAGGGAGTTCGAGAAAAACTCGCACATGGGTGGCGTGCCCGATGAGCTCGGCTGCCCCAGGAAGACTAGTCGGTGCCACATGTTGGGTTCGCGGGCGTTTTTAATTGACTTCCGGTAGCCGGCATGCACTCCGGGGTCTTCCACGGTACTCCCACGGACCGGCGGGAAATTTAACATCCACTCGGCCGTATTCCAAATAGCACAGCCGGTTCTCGATCTCCCGGGCCACCGGCTTTGGAAGCAGCCTCTATCATATGGCTATGCTACAGCCCCCTCAAGTTTAACATAAGATTTTGGATATTCAGACAAAATGGCCATGATGAACTTCTTCAATGGACTAATGCTCCCCAAGATTACTTACAAACTTCACTCCACATTCACTCACATACAAATTGCAACCTTCGGGTTCCTATCCTAAATACCATACATAATATCGCTTTACTGGTGTGGGGCTTCAATACATATTTCCAAACACGTCCTTATTAAAATGTACATAGAAAATAATTTATAAGTAAAAGTAAACATCAAAATAGCTTCACAAGGAGACAGGGAAACACATCAAGATTATATCAAAGAAACCACACAATATATTATTATCTGAATCGCATCTTTTGGGGTGCGATGATTGTTCTAGACCATAGTTTTAACTGTCCATGCCAAATGTCTATTGTCACTTTTACTAAAGTATCACTTCCCCTCTAAGAAAATTCTGTAAACTGAATATTACCATATTTAGAGAGAAAGAACAAAGATACAACGGTAGTCTGCTTATGCTAAATCACAAAATACACAATACGAAATCATTTATATTCATCCAAATAAACTTAACACGAATTGTACTCCAGTGCCGTCACGGAATGTCATGTTACAATTAATATTTATGGAGTCCTTCATCAGCAACAATGGAGCAAATAACAATAATAATGATAAAAACCACTTCCTGATGCACATCCAGAACACTTATTACTCATGATTGATGTCTTCTTTGTCTTGGACGATGCTCCAGGTGTATTCTATGTGGATTGTTGACTCTCATGTTAACATACCACCTTTTACTCACTAAGCACTGCTTCAAGTCAGCAACGCAGCAACATACACAGTTTATTACTCCACTTTTATTAACTCATTTGGGAGGAAACTTTATATTGGACCACCACCGTATGTCACATTAACTGTCTTGAAAGGCTTTAGTGCCACCACATTATAATTTTCCTTTAACTTTACCATGTTTAGGGTGAGCCAAAGTATAGCAGTTCCTCTTGGTTCGGGAAACGACTTATAAGGTCCCTCGTACAACAGTTTAAACTTTTTAATTTCATTGTCTATAGATGATGATTTAAAATGTGTCTTTAACAGAACTAGGTCACCTATCCCATATGCTGTGGGTTTGAGGTTCCTATCATGGGCCTCCTTTCTTCTTAAGGCACACTTCTTCAACTCTTCCAAGCTATCTTAATCTTGTCAGGATAATCACTATCCCTCGTCGGAAAGTGGAGCTCATAAACAATTCGGGGAGGTTCCCTCTTAAACATGATTTCATATGGTGTTAGTGAAGTGGAAGCATGGGGAATAGTATTGATAACTCCTTCAATTTCACTTAATTCGTATGCCCACTTCTTATGGTTGTCCTCACAGTATGTCCTGAACCATCTACCAAGCTCTCTCATTACTCGTTCTATTGCATTCCCTTGTGGATGGTAGAAAGACGTCTTAACTGTTTCAATACTTAACTCTTTAAAGCATTCAGCCCAGGCTTTACTTGTGAACTGGGGTCCATTGTCTGTCAATACTTTGTCAGGTTTTCCTACATGTGGTATATAATCATGAACTAACTTTGAACAGATTACTTTGGCTGTGGCCCTCTTCAGTGGGTACAACTTTATATATTTTGAGAAGATGTCCATGACCACACAAATTTGAGTTACTCCCCCACGGGACCTAGGCAGTGGGCCGAAGATATCTAAAGCAACTAGTTCATGTGGTTTATCAGGGATCACACTCTGCATCTCCCCGGCCCTCCTGACGTTATCTGCTTTAGTTTTCTGACATAACTCACAATGAGAAACTACCTGCTGTATCCGCCGAGACATATTAGGGAAATACAAGGTTTCCTTCATGATCATATGACACTTGTTTATACCATAATGGCCGTAACTAAGATGATGTTGCTTAATAAAATGGTCCACATAGTTTTCTGGCACCCATACTTTCCACTCTGAACTAGCTTCATGGTTTCTTCTGAATAAAATTCCACTCACCTGCATGTAGTATTTGCGTAACTTTGACTGTGGGTCACTCTCAATTAACTTGTCTAATAACTCCCTTATATTGGGGTCCTTTTCTTGCTCCTCTTTCATGAACTTCAGGCAATGTTTAACCTCCTTTTCTCCATCCACTCCCTTAATGTAAAATATCCGAGCTTCTTTCCCTACTGACATTGCTGACTCGCTTTCTTCTAAACCTACTGGTAACCTTGACAAGGCATCTGCTACACAATTTTCCTTTCCTGGAATATATTTAATATCAAAGTCATATTCCTGGAGTAGTAAGTTCCATCTTGCCAACCTTCCATGGACTAATTTACACTTCTTCAAAAACGACAGTGCCTTGTGGTCAGTATGTACTATCACCTTCCTGCCCAAAAGGAGGTACCGAAACTTTTGGAAGGTCCAAACAATAGCCAGCGCTTCCTTCTGGGTAACACAGTAGTTGCGTTCAGACTGGTTTAGAATCCGGCTAGCAAAAGCGAGAGGTTTCTTTATTATTTCATCTCCCTCTGCTATCTCTTGGAAGATCTCCACACCCAGGCCATATTCCGAGCTATCCGTGGTAATACAGATAGGAAGATTCCAATCTGGGGCACTTAGATGTACTTTCTTTAATAAACTACTTTTTACTTCTTGAAAATCTTCTTCACAATGCTCAGTCCAGTCCCAATGTGCATTCTTTTTCTTGAGTTTCCCAAAATGTGGGCTGTTCAGTATTTGACCTCTGATAAATTTACGATAATAATTACAAAGTCCAAGAAAACTCAACAGTTGTTCCTTGTTTTGGGGTCTTGGGAAATTCTTGATAGCGTTAAGCTTTTCCTCATTGGGAGTTATTCCTGATGGGGTGATAGTATGACCCAAAAATTCAATTTTGCTTGTCAGAAAAACACACTTCTTCACTTTAATAGTCATCCCCCCTTTCTTTAAAGCGGTTAATACTTCTTTTAATGTACTCCAATGTTCCTCGATGGTTGAGCTTGCAATTAATATATCGTCGACGTACACATGTACTTTGCTCAATAATTCCTTACCAAGGACTTGATCCAAAGCACGGATGAAATTCGCGACTGCATTATTCAAGCCGAATGGCAAAACTCGGAACTGGTAACTCCGGCCTTGGTACAAGAATGCAGTATATTGCCTGGATGTTTCTGCAATTGGAATTTGCCAATAGGATGCAGTTAAATCCAAGGAAGTTAGAAATTTCTTATCTTGAAAGCTTTGTAATATTTCATCAACCGGGGGCGGATGGTCCCTTTCAGTGACGAGAATTTTATTTAAAGTGCGAGCGTCTAAAACTAACCTGACAGATTGGTCTGCTTTTGTGACTATAACTAGTGGGTTGTTATAAGGACTCTTGGATCTTTCTATGATTTTCCATTGCAACATCCTGTTTATCTCATCATCGACTTGCTTCCTCTTTGAAACTGGAATGACGTAAGGTTTTACAAAGAAAGGTGTCGCACAATTGACAGTAAAATTGCACTCATAACCTTTTACGAGTCCAGGCTGGTCAGAAAATACTTCCTTAAACTCGTCTATCAGATTTCTTAGCTTTGTACGGTGTTCACTGCTAACACTGTCCACTATTCTTAACTCATTCTTCTCCACCTGTCTGCTTGGTTGCATTGACAATACACAAAACCGTATAAACTTTTGAAGGAATTGGGGTTCTTTCCCACTGGCTACTGCATTTCCCCACGATAGTACATTAACTGACGCCATTTCCTTCTCCTTCCAACATTTCTTCATACTAGTTCTTCCCTTGTACCCATTAACTTGAAAATCCAATAATCCTTGTTCAAAATACAAGATGGTTTTAAAAGCACACAACCAATCGATGCCAAAAATACAATCGATCGTAAGCCCTGGCACCACAAAAACAACAAACTCAAAGAAATAGTCTTCCAACTTTACTTCTAACAACATCTGCGTTTTCACTAATTTGCTCTTGCCCCCTGTGGCAGTGATAACTGACATCCCACTTACTGGTAAGGAAACCACTTTATAGTTTCTTTGATTTGCAACTTCCAGTAAACTCTCAAACAAATTTTCTGAGATGCATGAAATTTCGGCACCTGAATCCAACAATACTTCAATTTGTTTTCCACGACATGTCACTAAGATTATGGGAGCCTGGACCAACTGTTCTTCCTTCTGGAACTCTTCCTCTGCTAAGTCTTCACTCGGGTTGTTGTGGAAAATACTTCTAAGCTGGTTCCTCTGTTTTGATTGTATCGACCCTATAACCCATCTGCCTCAGTCGGGCCAAAAACTTCGGCAGTCTTCAGTTTTTTGTATCACTACCATTAGTTTGTTGGCTTGTACCGGGATCATTTGTGACATCATTACTACTTACTACCGTTGTTGGGCTAAAGTATTCTTTAGGACTTCCCTTTCTTCCAATTCTTCGAACATTGTTTTCACTATTTCTATGTGGTGGAGAATTCCTCCCCCCTCCATTGGTGTGGAATTGATTTCTTCCTCTTTCCTGATCATATGTCATTCGCCTTTCATGACGGAATTCCCGTTGATCTTTAAACTGGTTCCTGCTCTGGTAGCTCTCCTTGAATCTATCTCTGGCGCACTGGGTTTCATATCGGTGCACAAACTCACTCGCTGCCTCAATCGTTCTGACATCATGCATGACCAAAAGTTTTTGAATCTCCCCTGGCATCCTGTGAGCAACATCCAACACAATTTCTCTTTCAGGTGGTGGGTTATTCAAGTAATAACATTTGGAAGTTTCATTTAAAAGGAAATCTTTGAGTGATTCCCTCCCAGGTTGATATTTCCTGCCATACCAGAGACCCCTCTTAACTTCATGTTGCCTTTCCTCTGACCAGAAATTATTTAGGAAACTTGCTTTGAATTCTGCATATGTTTTACAAATCTGAAGCTGCCTTCTCCCCAAATTCGAGCACTACCCCTTAAATTTTGATATACACTGTTCATTTTTTCACTGTCATCATAAACACTGAAAATCCTGTACTTCTCAAAACTATTGATAAAATTTACTGGATGGATCCCTCCCTTGTCACTAAAGTTCTCAATTTCTATTTTTTCAGGTATAGCCAGGGACATTGGGTTTGCCACACCAACTACATGTTGCACCTGTGATTTCTTTAGATGGCACTTCACTTCTTGTAATTCTTCCCCAATTTTGGTTACTTGACTCTCGAAGTTGGGAATTTTATTCATCTCCTCACTTAAATTCCCCACTCGCTTATCCAATGTTTCACAGCTTATTGCAACTTCATCTACAGCTGCTCCCAATTTAATATACTTTTCACCAACTTCATCTACTCTTTCTGCAACTCCTTCAAGTCTTATACTCAACTGAGTATTTTGCTGTTTGATATTTGCTATATTGTTTTGATTACTATCAATTCTTTGCCTGACATTTACTTCAAGACATTCAATTTGTTTCTGTGTCTCCTGTCTAACAACTTGGCATGAATTTTTACACTTTTCTATCTCACTGCAGACTTAATCAAGTTTCTGTGTCACCCCTTTTAATTCCTCATTTATTTTACCCTCTAACTTTAATTCCAGAGCTGCTAGTCCTTTACGAAAATGTTTGAAGCAGCAAATTCTGCTGACGCGGTCGCCAGTGATTCAGCTTATTAACACACTTTACCGTGTCAAGAAGAATCACACAAAAAAAGAATAACAAAATTAACTTTTGTAAGTTTAATATTCTAAATCTTTACTCACACCAGTCGTGATCATAAATTTCAAATATATATATACCCGAAGGTTGCAGAATCCTCAGTTAAAAACGGTTCACATTAACAATCCTTTATAAATCACACTTGCATTTTCACAACTCTAACCGAAAATAGTTCAACATTAAAAAAGAGAGTTCGATAAAAACTCGCACATGGGTGGCGTGCCCGATGAGCTCGTCTGCCCCAGGAAGACTAGTCGGTGCCACATGTTGGGTTCGCGGGCGTTTTTAATTGACTTCCGGTAGGCGGCCTGCACTCCAGGGTCTTCCACGGTACTCCCACGGACCGGCGGGAAATTTAACATCCACTCGGCCGTATTCCAAATAGCACAGCCGGTTCTCGATCTCCCGGGCCACCGGCTTTGGAAGTAGCCTCTATCATACGGCTATGCTACAAGACCTGTATCTCCAATTAAATGTCTGAATTGCAAAGTCAGCAAAATCTCTTATTTCATCTAAAAACCCTACTTTCCTGTTAGTTATTGACTGTCTTTTCATATGTTGCATATTATATTATGCAGGAACATTTTGAACTATGAATCACTATTACACCTTGAAAATTAAGTGAAAACGGTTTCTTGTGCAATATTTTCTATGTGCTTGCGAGATAACCAAGTTCACAATATCTCATTAATACAATTTTCTAAAATGCAAGTGTTAGACCTGATTTGAATTGTCATCTGAAAATGAATGTGGCCAAAAGGCTTCTAAAATTTTTTTAATTTTCTTTATGGTACTTTCGAAAACTTATACAATAACTTAAACTTTCCTCACTAACATGTTTTCTGAGTCTCAAACTACTGGAAAATGCTTCTAAAATGATTTTCTTTTGATTTTAAGTACCCTTTAAACTGTTTTTGAAGGTTTACTGACATAAGTAAGGTTACGTGACAATGTATGTGAATTAACCATGACATGTTTCACATCCCTGAGGTCCTTCCACAGCAAGGATCCAGGAAACAAGATTTATAACCAAATAAAATAAATAAACAAGTTAAATATGATGAAAAATGGCCATCAATAAATTGAATAAATAGACTATATCAATATTAATTATGTAACCTTTTGATTGTCACAGCAAACGAAACACTTATAAGTAAAAGGAATTGAAAGTGACTGGTTTTAATGGGGATACATGGAACATATACAGACACACATACACCACATCTGATCAGGATTTTTCTGTTGACCACATTTTGCTGTAGACAGGGCACCTAGAGTTTTGTGATGTTTCACAACTTAGGAGGGCTAATGTTACGTGGTAATAATATTGCCACTCTAACTTTTAATATTGTTTTATCTGCAAGAAACTTGAGAGTGGTTGATTGCAGCACATTTATTGTGTTCCCTATTCAAACTCACATGTTAATGGTCAGGTTTATTCTTGTAATGTTGTGTCACAGACTAGAACTATTTAGATATGCATTTAGCTCAATAGTTCTCATGCCTCTTGGCACCACCAGCAATGTCTGCCTAAAATCTCTGAAAAATAGTATTATGAAACTACCCATTGGCTAATCGATTTGGCTCATTTCTCATTGAGCCCTGTTGATAGCCTCTATTGCCTTGCAGTAGGTAATGGTGCACTCATCACACATGATGAAACAAACATGTGCAGCACTATCACTTTGTTTCTTTTCCTTCAAATATTGTGTAACTGCATTAGTATCTTGAACACACTATTTACAGTTTTATCACCAAGTAATAAGATGGCTATTTTCCTGAAGATGTGACTGACAGTGCTAAATTTTAATTGATTCAGAGTTGTGCCAACATAAAATTAATCAGACTTGTTTTCCCACACTGGGAGCATCCAGAAAGACTATTTCTCCTTTAGTATTACTGGTACTGTGGCACACATGAAAAAAACTCTTCTTTGTTAAGATAGGGATCTCAAAGAGAGCTGGCTATGTAATCCCTCTTGCTATACTCACTGACCAATTACAGTTCTCGAAAATTATAGTGTCTGATCAAATATTCACCAATTTTTTTTAAATATATGATTTATAGAATATAAACATTAATTCAAAATAATGTTGCACACTATATCTGGTACGTCCTCATTTGGTTGGATAGATCTGAAAAAAAATCTTACATAAGATGTTGGTGTTATTTTTGCTACAACTGTATTTCATCTGATAGTCCACATAACAAAAAAAGCACTGACAACAAACAAAGGAAATTTCAAACAAACATTACAATATTAGTTGTCACAAAGTGGTATTCATACTGGTTAGCAAAGACTATTACAGTTCACTGGTGTTCAGAGATCATGACCATGAGTTTCTTGGGGTAGACTCCTGGGGAAATAAAAAAGAAATCGTCAATGGGTTGGCTACTTACCATAGTGGAAAAATGAATGATAAAGATGAGGCTCTTGGGGAAAAACTAAATTCATATTTAGAATTCAGAAATGTGCATAGAATGGTTATTATTGGTGGGTGTTTGAACTTACCAGGTGTCAACTGGGTGGGAAATAAGATTCATAATACAAAGGAACAGAGATTTGCAAATACCTTAGTAAGCGAAGGAGGCTTTACACAGGTGGTTGAGCAAGAAACAAGGGGACCAAACATGTTGGATATTTTCCTAACAAAGCCGGATTATAACCTAATCAGGTGTCAAGTAACTGAAGGAATAAGTGATCGTGATGCAGTTCTGATGGATATGAGGGGATTCAGTATGCCAGTGACCAGAATTGAAGGGTGAAATAGATAAAATTATAAAAGGCACAAATCTTGGAACTGAAAAGATATTTCAGGGTTAATTTTATTAAATGAAGAATGGCTCAAGTTCACTGGAGACAAAGTGGGAAGAGTTTAAGGAAATAATAAAAAGAGTGAAGAAATATTTCTTTCAAAACAGAGAATAAAAGGAAGTACAAAACCTTCATACTACAACAGGGAGGTCAGGAAGATAAAGAGTTTGATGAGACAAGAGTTAAGAAACAGCAAGGCAGTAGGGAAGTCATGAAACAACTATCTAAGGAATTATTAATGTCAAAGAAACTGGCTAAGGTTGAGTTGATGAAGAATATTATTGGTGCAGGGGGACCTCTGAATGATGCATCTAGAAATTTTTATAGCTATATCAGGAAACTGAGGGTAAGAGAGGGCATTGAGACAATTATAGATAAGGATAGAGAAGAGGTGACTAAAGATTTGAAAAAAGCAGAGTTATTGAGTAGCTGGTTCAGTGAGACCATTAGGGACAAGAATTAAGGGGTTATATCTGGAAACGAGCCTATCTGCACAATTGGAGGTGAGCAGATTAGAAAAATTGAAATTAAATATGAAAATATCATGAGGGAACTTAAGAATCTAAAAAACATATAGGGGCCAGTGTTGATAATATTATTACAGATGTCTTAAAGATAATAGGATGTGACACTGTACCTTTGCTTGAAACATACTTGTTGTTTACCAGATGACTAGAAAAGTGCGATAATTGTACCGATCCATAAAGGAAGGGTGACAAAAAGGTTCAAAAACTGTAGGTCAATCAGCTTGACATCAGTGGTAAGTAAATTAATGAAGAGATTAATATGCAACCATATTAGAAGTGTCTGTGAGGAACATAGGTGGTTCTCAAATCAGCAACATGGCTTTATACAAGTATATTCAAGTGAATCTCAGTTAGAAGGCTTTATGTAAGATATTTCTGATAAAATAGACAGGGGAGCTCAAGTTGATAGTGTAGCACTAGAACTTTCAATGGCCTTTGACAAAGTGAGACATAAAATGTGCTAAATAGGATAAAAACTATTGGAGTTGACAAAAAAGGTGATTTGCTGGGTAGAAGAATTCCTGAAAGGTAGAAAGCAAAAAGTTAAGGTACGAAATGCAGTATCAAAAGAAGTAGGACTGAACATGGGAGTCCCACAGGGTAGTGTATTGGGACCACTGTTATTTGTTATTCTAAAGAATGGTTGTGTTAATGGTTTACTGTCAGAAGTTAGATTGTTTGCTGATGACATAATGATATATAAAAGGATCAAATCAAAAGAAGACTGTAAACAGCTGCAGGGTGACCTAAATAGGTTAACTAGCTGGGTGAGTCAACATGTGATGAAGATAAATGCAAAGAACATCCAGCTTAATAGGTACACAGATAAAAAAAATGAAAGGTTGAATCATGATTATAAAGTGGGGAAGGAGTTATTTATTGAAGACTCAAAATGTAAATACCTTGGCATAACACTTGATAGCAAACTTAATTGGGGAGGACAAATTGGACAGGTAGTAGGGAAAGGGATTTTTATTAGCTCGCATCTTTTTTTAATTAATTTTTATTATTTATTAGCAAAATTTAGGTAATTTGACAAAGTGTTCCACCTAATGGCACATCTGTGTAGAAACAAAATCAGATAAATATTCAACATTTATGATTTTGGCCACTCGATAATTATCATTTAAGTTACTGTTCTATATAAAAAGTAGTCTATATGTTAACTGATGACGTAAGCTATAACTATGTTCAGATTAATCACGATACATCCCCTAGAACAGACCGACAGACAGACAATTCCAAATTGTACAGTTTGCGATCTTTGTCATCAGTATTATTCCTTGTCATTACACTTTTTGAAATAAATGTTATGTATAGACGCAATGTTTCTACTGGTTTTACTATATGGAGTTGATTTGTTTAACAGATATATCACACTAGCTTTATTTCTATGCCACTAGTGTCCAGAAATTGTTCTGTGAGTTGTAATAGATTTTTGTATCCATCCACACCAATGCTGAAAAAAGACTAATGCATGTCTAATGATTCTTGTGGCAATTTACTATAGAGAAAATCCTTCTTTCATAAGGTGTCATAAGCAGGTATTTGATGGGCATATTGTTGAACACAAGCTGAATTAAACAAATATCTTCATACTATCTGAAGGAATATTCTTAATGCTGATAACAAGATACCACAATATGATGATCAGTTAAATATGCCTTCTATTTTTGTCATGCAGTAATCTATGGTTTCAGAATGAAGTCTTTCTACTTTCTGTTAGCTAGTATAGTTACAATAGGTGAGATTTAATTAAGGCATCTATCAGATTACAGACTGATTCCTGTTATTGCTGTTCCATCGATTCCTACCGAGGAAAGACCTCTGCAATGTGAAGCATATCATGGTTAACATATATACACACAGTCTTAGTGAAAAACTGTTACATGTTAGTAATTCTTTTGAAAAATTTGGCTGTGAGAAGTCTTGGTTTCATACTACACAGTGTCCTAATAGCTATTTTCTGTGCTATGGAAACTTCTTTACTTTGTGAATAGTTTACTGCCACATTTGGATATTATAAAGGAATTGCATTTCTTTTCAATATCATTAGTTCAGCTAAATAAACTCTATTGAATTTGTGTAGTTAATAATTCTGATTTATTCCATTCAGACACTGAGAAAACATGCATCTAAAAATTTACTATTAATGGTAACCAGGAAATAATAGGTGCTAAGTAGCGAACAGGAATTACAAAAAAAGGGTAGGGAAATGAACCACCACTTAACTTAGAAGTTAGTTGCATGGCAAGAACACATGAACAAGACAAGAACATGAATCACGTTAAATATTTTAGGTTTTGGCCCTTTGTCAACAGGAGAACATTACGAAGGATGGGTGGTGTAGGAGAAAAATCTCCAAAATATTCAATGTGATTCATGTGTTTTTTATGTGTTTACAGCATGCAATCATCAACTAAGGTGAATGGTAGTTCATTTTGCTATCCTTTTTTGTAATTTACTATTAATGTGTGAAAACAGTGTTCCGAATTGAACCAGACACAAAATGGCTGTGTTAGATGATAACTGCAGGAAGTGGAAAAAACTGACTCTGATAAACACAATCAATTAGTGGAGCCAAAAATCCTGTTGTGATTGGTAGACAAGGAAATTCTATAATCATGCTACATCAATATGATTAACATTGGACTGCAGAAACATTCTGGAACATGTCATTTGCTCAAGAATTAAAAAAAAAAAAAAAAAAAAAACTTATTTCAGAAGAATACATCATGTGAATCCAAGCTAGTTCTGTTTTCATATGATTACTTTCTGACCTAATAATGAAAATTACTCATGTAGGATCACAGTATGACAATTTTTAAAATTATACCATATAACCACATCTCAGTCAAAATTAATTGAGACAGGTTGTTAATTTCTAAGCTTAATGGTATTGGTATGTTGATGCAGAGGGTGAAGCATTAGTCAGGAGTCCTGCAAGTAATGATAACAGAACAACTTCTTTTCCCTATTTTTGTGAAAATCTTGGAGGCAGTATTAATATCCATTTATGATTTTTTTCTGATGATGTAGTTAAATAAATGGAAAAAGACCTTGTACATATGATAATAGTTTAGCAATAGTTCACCTGAACTGTTCTGCCAACTAATAATGTGCGGTCTTTACATGTTGAGGTATTCACTGGATTTGCATGATTTGTATATTAGTCACCATTCAGGAAATTACACCCTGAGAATACTTGAGTTCTGAAACATCTGCTAGCTACAAATCGATTACTAAATGGTTGTAAGATAACAAATGAACATCAATATTAAATGACATGTGCAACTTTAATGGTATCCAAGGTCTTCAAAAACATGGCCTTATAAAATCACATTGGAACTTCATCTCAACTTCCAACTGTAGGGTCTAACTGGAAAACACTGGCAATCCTCTCTCACTCGTAACATCTTATGTACATTGTCTTTGTGTACTTCGGGCAACTTTTATTAGTATTGAATTATACATTACTTACTATTCATTGCTCACAACTCATTTTGCATGTTACTAGATGTGTTAAAGATTTATGATTCTTGTACTAGAAACAGTCTTACACAATGCCAATTGTTAGGATCCAAACCCATACTGGGGTGTGTATCAGCTTGTACACCTGTACACCTAAACCAGGGGCGGATCCAGGGGGGGGCTAGGGGGCTCAAGCCCCCCCCAAAAGTATCTTGATCCACCCCCGACTTTGTAGTTTTGAGACCTTTTTTTTTTTTTTTTTAGCTCTACGGATTTGCTGAACCAAAATTCACTCAAGCCAAGCCCCCCCCAAACCAAAGTCCGGTCAAGCCCCCCCCAAAACAACAAAATCCTGGATCCGCCCCTGACCTAAACTGTAGCATCTTCAAAATACTGGTAAAGTCAAAGAAATGTTCTGAAACCGTGAATAACCTTTGGAAATTAATAACTGCACAATAGACACAGCCGCCACTTACATAAACAAACCCTATGTAAGGAGGGTACTAACTTAGAAATGAAAGATGTTGAAGTTCAGGTCACAAAAACAATGTATTCTTAAAAATTCCATAAAGTACATAAATGGCAGTTAGCTAAGGCATCAGTCTAATCATCACACGAAAGATCACAAGTAATGAAGCAGAACAGAACCATCGAACCCCGATCGAAAATTAAAATTCTTCCATTGATGGATCACATGTCTAACAAAGTTCAAAAATTTCAAAGATGGCCTCCCTGATCCGCTCCATGCCTACTTCCTGTAGACCAAAGCTTCCATGAGTCCAACCAAGCGGGGCGGTGTAACGGTTAGCGTTCTCGCCTCGCATTCGGGAGGACAGCGGTTCCAATGCCCGTCCGGGCATCCAGATTTGGGTTTTCCATGGTTTCCCCAAATCACTCCAGGCAAATGCCGGGATGCTTCCTTCAAAAAGGCCATGGCCGAATTCCTTCCCATTCCTTGCCCCCATCCTTGCCCCCCATCCTTTCCGGTCTCTAAAGACCTCGATGTTAAAAAGAGACGTAAAGTAGTTAAAAAAAAAAATCCATGAGTCCTTGCGCGGCAGAGGGCCGAATTCGCTTGGCGAGAGCGCCGAATTCGCTTGGCGAGCTGTACGTCTGTTCCGCACCGAGTTTTCCAAACGACTAAACATGGCCACACCGGGATTTCCTTATATCAAAACTACATTCTGCTGCTAGTATAAACAGGTGTTAAAAATTAGTATTCACGGAGGGCTTCCAGAAAATCACAATTTGTAGAGCGTGTTTCAACAAGTGTTTTGTGTTCAGTGTGTTTTTGCTCTAAATACTTCCAAATGGTTGTAAAACATTTAATTAGTTGGTGGAATAGTACAGCTATTTGAACCTCCCCGTTAATGTTTATAATTTTTAGTTTAAACTATTTCAGAAATGTTCTTACGTGCCTGCTGATTACGATGAGCTAACAATCTTTAAAATTGGTTGGGTGGATCAAAAGTTATTAATTTTTCAAAAATCCGTGTTTTTCCCACTCTACTCAAATTTACTATATTTTTTATTTACAATTTATTTCTCCCAGATATCATTTTTAAAACCTTTCTTTAATTTATTTAAGTGTTTTCCAAATGTTTTTAGTTACTGAAATATGTTTGCCAGTTCAAAATTCTACATTATAGGTGACTGTTTTTGCGTCTTAATTTTGCGACTCTAAAATTATTTATCTCCTTTATTAAACGGTTGGTAGCTACTTGAAACTTATGGAATATTATTTGTAGGTATAAAAACTACTTTTTAAGCTCTGAAATTACTTAGCTGGATTGTAATCTTTTATTTAAGATGGACACATGGTTCAATGTTTTAAATATTATATTTATTGCTTTAAATCTATCTGAAACTACAGGTTATTAGTGAATTTTATTCTCCTTGGCCTAACTATTATTGCAAAAGTGCTTTACAGTGAAAAAATGTGTGGAATATTAGTGATATGGTCACGTAACCAAACTTGCTTATTTACATTTTTTGATGGTTATAGATTACACTTATTTTGGTAAGTTTACAAGTGATTTTTTAATTAGAAACTGTTTATTTATTATTACTGGAACCTGTTTATCTACTTTTATGGCTGTAATGTGTTGTGGATACAGTTTTAAGCTGCAGTATCTTGTATCAAGATTAACCCCAATTCTCGTTAGTTTATGCATACTTATTGAAAATACAAAGAGTAAGGAAGCTTACACAATCTATATCATCATAGTCATCATTCCTTAGACCTTTAAACAATCAAAGAATGGGACTACTCACCATTCGAGTTATTACCTATCTTAACATTTCACCAACTTGTATATGATGCTCTTGAAGCCTTTTAAATTCATAATATTCCTTCAAAACTTTTAAGACTTCCACTTAATTCAATCATACTACTTTTTATGATAAACTGTTCACAGGTGATATGATAACTGAAGCTGACACTTATACATCTCACACCGGATGCCTGAGACCTCCTCAGTCCGTCTGTCCACTTTCTCATATGAATCACATGACTTGGCTCCACCAACCATTGTCTTTCTATTCCACTTTGGAACCATCTCACAATATTTGCACCACTCACAATATTTGCACCACTCACAATATTTCCACCACTCACAATATTTCTAGATTGGGCTGTGATGCTGTGGTAGATTAACATTGTAGTATTCAAATTATTTTATTAACTAACGTGTGGATTTTTTTTTAATTTATGTAAGCAGTGAAATACAAAATTAGTTTTGGTTCAATAACAGGATTGATAAGATTGAGGAATTAATGTGCCATACTGGTACATATATATGAATTCATTCGTTCATCTTGTAAACAAGGACTGGAATGCACAGAATAGAGATTAGTTTCAAAGGAAAGCAACATTTGCCACCTGCTGAAATTTGTGAATTGCATAGAGCATATATAGATGTTAGACTGATGTCAACAACATTGTAATCATCAAGAAATTGTCAGAATTATACTAATGCAGGAAAAAATTGGTATGCATAATTCTATAATAGGCAAAGTATGGGAAAAGAAAATGATTAAAAGAAGTGAAATATGAACTTGGATGTACTTTCAACAACTAGACATACTGCAAAATGTAGGAGATACATACATCATCTGACTCATATTGGGGAATAGTGGAAATTCAGGTAACAGCAAACAGTAAAAGAAAATATATTACACTCAGAAACATTTATTTCCTTAATTCAAATTTTCTTGTTACAGTGATAAAAAAACACAATGAAATAAAAAAAGATGCAATTTCTACAAATTCTAATTCAATATGTTCATTGTATTTGATGATCCATCAGCTGGGAGTAAATATAATTTTTCAAAACAGTGAATAAACAATAGCTGCAACAATAGAAGAACCAAGGCTGAGGCTAATACATCATTCAAAGTTATCTTCTGTTTCTCAGTGTTACTATAGGTATTGATAAGATAATATTAGCAGAAATATCAGTAACTGAATTGCCATTCTAGCCTATGACAAAAAATGATTCTGATGTGTTCATACATAGAATTTTATCTTTCAAACATTTGAAACTAAAACATTAAAAAAAAGGAACTGGATCTGTATTACTTTGAGAATAAACATTCCTAAGTAACAAATTCAATATGTTAGCGTTAAATGACACTTGTCAATATAGGATACTGATAAATTTTACCTAAAATATACATGTTATATGTATCTTATTAGGAGCGTTTTTTTGTGGAACATGAACCAGAAGTGCGTTGAGGCGCTTCCTGGTGTAGAGAAGGTGGCAAAACAAGTGAAGAGCTTGTAGCACCGGGAGCAGGAGGGTCTGAAGATGGCTGTCTTGCAGATCTCTGTGGTAACTGGAAAGGTTCTTTTAATGATACACAGTGAGACAACTTGACTCTGATTTCTTCCAGGTGATGCAATTGTTCTAAGAACTCATCCTTCATTTTGTGAAAGATTTCTCTACACTCATCTAGAGCAGCCTTTCGCTCCTCGTCCAGCAGGAACTGGAAATTTTGACGGTGCTGGACCAGAGACTTCTCCAGCTCAACAAACCCTTGAATCAGGGCAAAGAGTATCTTAATATGTTCATCATTACTGGTCTCCTGCAATAACACATGAATACCATTACATAATAGGTGAAGAAATGAGAAATTGGAAAACTGCAATCAGAGAACCTTTTTTCTCTTTCTTTTTTTCCCCCGACAATTGAAGGTCATTAGTGGTGGTGAAAAAATAGGAGGAAGGAATTATGCAATGGGCTTCTGGAGGAAACCATCTTGGGATTCACCTGGAGTGATTTGGGGAAACAATGGAAAACCCAAATCTGGATGGCCAGATAGAGAATCGAATGCAAGGCCAAAGCATTACTGCTCACCCTCCATGCTCAGTGCCTCAGAAGTTTCTCAAGGTTTAGAACAGGACAGTGCACTACCAGGGCAGAAAGGCAAGCAGAAGGTGCTTTATATATACAAATTCAGTGTATTGTCAGAGACAGATTCCTCTACCACAATGTCATTTATTGAACAGCTAAGTACTACCAAATGTTACAAGTTTGGAGACATCAAAATAATATTAGGATTTCCAGAGAAAAGAGGTTTTAGTCTTACAACTGAGCATAGTGAGTAGAGCAAACATTTATGCAAACAACAGGGATAAAAGTTACAGAAGCAATACTCAAGCGCTATGCAGTTAAGGTTTCCTTGTGTATTTCTTATATTTAATAACTGCTGATGCTCAGATCGAAAATAATAATAATAAAGCAAATCAAGGGGATACTTCATTGCTCTGTTGTGGATTCCGCTGATTCTGGATACAATTAGCTAACACATAACAAATCAACTGTAACTGTAGCATAGTTTATGAGCTATATTGAATGCAAATAATTTAAGTATTTCTTGTTAATATACAGTATATGGACAGCATTTGAAATATATTTCTGATTGTTTTAATGTAGACCTGATTAAAAAAGATTAAAAAAATCATGATTCTACCATATGTGTCAGCATACCAGACTACTTTACAATCACTAACAATCAGGTCCCCAAACTATTCATTTGGTTAGGAACACTAACTATTTTATAAAATCTTAAATTTGAATCCATTGTTGCTTAATGAAACAGTCAACTTGTAAAAATTAGAAAGTTTTCAACCTATTCAGAATAGCTGTTAGCAAGCATGCATCAGACAGCAAAGCAACAATATCACTTCATTTCCCCCGTGTTACAAAAGCCTAAGAGAGTAATCAAATGCACAGAAAACATTTACTGACCCACATTACTTCTTAGTGGAAAAAATTCAAGCAAAAAACTTGACTAGCTGATTCAAGGTCTAGAATTTGTTGCAGTTATGCTCGTGGTTAGGACACTATACTTACAGTGAACCTTCAACAAGGTTCCCACTCTTTTAGTAAACGAAAAATTAAGGCATTTTTAAGGCAATTTTTTATATTTTTTAAGGCTATATTTAACGTATATTAAAATATTGTGAAAAAACTAATATGCATCTTACAGCAAAGCAATTGAAATATGCATGTTAAGATTATGATGAAACAAGCTTTAATCAAGTTTATAAATTTCTAATAAATTTACTTTTGTTTTCACACAATACAGTTAATTTTGAAACTGTTTCTCTTTTCATATATTAAACATAAAATAAAGAAACTACTATACACCAGAAAACTGACACAAGGGCAAAAAGAAACATTACCACCTTAGTAATAAGAATTACTAACATATAAATATATATTTTAACTTAATTTGTTTTTATACATTATAGCACATTAGCAGTTACATCAGAGAAAGTCTATAAAATTGTCAGCTCAATTACTTATTAGATTTCAGGTATAATGTTGAATGAGGAAGACTCACCCCTTTCTTTTTTTTTTTTTTTTTTTTTTTTTTTTTTTTTGAAAGCTACATGTAAAAGACCCATTAAAGATGAAACATTTTCCATAGGTTTAAGAAATAGGTTAAATACAACTTTTTCAACATCTTTCGAGTTACAGCAGTAGTTCCTATTGGGCATATTTGATCAAATATTTACTTATATGAGTAAAGTTTACTTACCAGATGAACTAAAACATGTTATAAGAGTAAACATAAAACATACTGGTAAGAGTTGTTAATATGTATGCAGGTTAAATAAAAAAATATATACTTTTTTAAATGATATTTTTTTTATTTTCACATTGTTGAAAAACAAAGGTCAATTCTCTTTTAAATCTTTCAATAGAGCCTTAATTTTACTTTCAACATCCTCAAATTCAGCTTTTTTAACATGAACAGTTCGTCGAAAACTATTGGATTGTGTGATGTACTTAACATCCCCTATAACCTCAGCTTAATCTGCTAGTTTATCAGCATTATCTTCAACATCTTTAATTGCAGTTTCTAGATGTGCCTTTTTACACTTCAAATCTTCCAAATCATCTAAAATAGATTTGTGTTAAACTCCGTGAATCCCTGTATTCTTTGTATTTTTTTTTTCTCTTCCAGGTACGCAATATCCTTTTGATGAGCCATAGCTGCATACGTCCTTAACTCCTTAGTTATCAACAACTTTTTTTTTTTGCTGTTTTTGAAATGTTGACTGACTAATCTTTGAGTCTCTAAAGATTTTCAACTTCCAACTGCTTGTTCACAGAGAAGCCTCGTTTAACATCTGCTTGTCCATGTGATAACAGCAACAATATTTTTACTACTTTGTGTACTCTGTTATAATCTTCTTTGCCTAGATACTTCTCTAAAAAGATATCTAATTGTGAATGCTCATCATGTGGATTAAATGAGCTGAAGTGGTTCGAAGCATTTGAGGCAACTGGTGATAAAAAACTGGGATACTGTGTACGAATTTCATCACAGTCTCCTTCTCCAATTAAATTTATTTTTGACAAGTGCTTCAGAAGATATTTCATCTTTTCATAACAGTTGCTACTATTTAGCGCCATCTGTCTAGGATCAAGGAAAGTCATACTTCTTACAACTCTATAGTTAATAGGAGATTTGTCTAGTATGTGCTTAATCATCGTAAAAATGAAGTCTTTGGCCTCCATTTTCATCTTGAAAAATTCTTTTTCAGACACTTTCTTGTTGAATAACATAGCCTTGATAAGTTGACCGCCTGCAGCTCCGAAACTGATGTTGCTAGCACAGGAAAGCTTTGATACATCACTCAGGTCCAATATTGACACCTTTTGTTACATTAGTCAATACTTATGTGTGTTCTTTCTTAAAAACATTGAAGATAACAATAAAATTGGTAATAAATTTTCTTATATCCTCTGCCATAAATGGCAAGAGAGGTTTTGTGCTCTGATAAAAAGCCAAGAATGGGGTTGTCATTTTAGACACCGAAATGAAAAATTTCATTTTTGTACAAATAAGATTATCTTTCACTGCCTGTTGAATTGTTAAAAAGGATTTACATGTAGGTTTAGGCAAAGATCCCTTTTCCACATTCTGTATGTAGCTTTTAACATTGTCCCATATTTCTAATGCCCTTTCTGCTGCAGGTAAATTTTCCAACCCCCTGTGCAAACAAAATTTTGAGGGCATCTTTTTACAGGAGGAAATATTGAGGAAATCCTCTCTTTTTGTGGGTGAATCTTTAAATAACCAAAATAAGGAAACTAGGACTGAATCAAGGTGCCAGCCAGAAGCTTGGCAACCATGTTTAAATGCTTTATTTAAAACATGTAAACCAAATGTTCCCACATACAACATTTCACAATTAAATCCAGTTCTTAATTTCTTTTGCAACATATTGAAAAAAATTTCAAATTTACGGATGGACCATCCATTGTAACCTGTATCATTTTCTGGAGAGAGAACTTCTCAACTGCTTCCTAAAAATGTTCAAACAAATCTTCTGCTTTGGCATGGCCCATAAAAACAGAAGTTATATATGATGCTTCAATTGTGTTTGAACATTCAATTCAGTTCGCACATGGACATCGAGTTGTTTACTTTGTAAGAAGTTGTTTAAATTCTCATGTAAGACGCAGGCATGTACGAAGCAGAACTACATAAGAGAGGTTCTGTGCAAAGCCTCTACTACTTGCTTGAAATATAAGCATTTTGACTCACACTTGGACAAGGTCGAGCCAGAGAGAAATCTGCCGATCGGCGCATCGCTAGATAGTGAAATTTATTATGCCGTATCTCGGTGTTAAAAAAAAATCAGACTTTTACAAAGATTTTAATGCTTTTGAGCAAATTTTAGGGCCTTTTAAGGGCCCTTAAAAATCAAAATGAAAACCTGTTCAAAGTTTCTGCTCACTTACTATTTTCGGATTCTTTCTCTGATGGCTGCCAAACGACATAAAATTGGTAAATGAAATGAAAATACACTTTCTTTGTTTAAACATATGCATTTAATAGTTTATAGGACAATTTTGCTCCAACTCCCAACTTTTACGAAAGTTTGTTATTGGTACCTCGAACCTTTAAGATTATGAGTTATGTCTCTGATAAATTTAGACTGAAAGCATGCACTCTTGACATTCATTCCTAAACATGTTTACTAGTTCTTAGATCATACATATGGCTCACCAAGAAAACAATTCATAAAAAATTCTGCAATTTTGTTTTCAATATTAAAGTTTCTTCATATCACCAAAGAAACCATCTTCCTCAAGATTAATTTTTCATCAGAATGATTGTGCAGGAATACACGATCTCACTGACTTAACTGACTGTTCACTTTCACGATGGACTCGCCTACTCCACGACGTGCAGCAGACTGACTGCCCAGAAGCCTATGCGGGTCTTTCTTTCAAGCACACCATGCTCCCAAATTGGGGTTTACACCCCTGAGCTCATGGACCTAGCAGATGCTGATGTCACTTGATGACCACCAGTATTTCAATACAGTAGAACTCCAATTATCCGAATCAATTGGGACTGGACCCCATTCGGATAATAAAAATTTTGGATAATTGGATTTTTTCCAAAAAAGGGTCTATTTAATTAATTACTGTATGTATGTTCAAAGGGGAGAAAAACTATTTTTAAAGAAAAATAGTTTTAATTAATTAAATTAAAAGGCAAAACTTTTATATGTTAAGTGCACTTACAAGTGCATGTACATCAGTACAGTGTGTATGTACCATACTGTAAACTCAGTCAAAGTAAGTTGTTTGACTGTATTCATCCATTTTCTGGCAGCATGTGGTTACACTCCGGCTGACACTCAATCCACTTCAACACAGTTTCAAGTCCGGCAAATGCTTGGCTGGCTGATGGTCAACTTCGATATTAAGGTCATCTTCTTCATTGACACTTTCTTCTCTCACACTTTCAATAAGTTCATCATCATTTCGAATTTCATGCTCAGGGTATGACAAATCACATACCACTCATTCTCCTAAATATTCAGCACTAACTTCTGAACATCCAGGAATTTTGCTGAATTCCTCAAGTGACACGTCATTCCCATCTTCTCCTGTCTCTTCCCTTTCCTTTTCATGAGCTTCTTTTTTCTTTTCTCCTTTTCATTCTCTTCTTCAGTTGATATGCCTTTCAACTTGTTCCATGCACATATTAATGTGACTGGCTTAAGTGATTCAGATAATAGGCAATTCAGATAGTCAGAGTTCAGATAATTGGAGTTTTACTGTATTTAAAACCCATGCGTAAAAACTGGGCTCTACCTCTCTGAGCCCACAGAGTTGGCGGATACTGACATCACAAGCCAACCATGCCAACCGCCATCATTTAAAACTTTTAGCAGCCATTCTTCTTGAAAATTAAATTAAATTATCTTCGAAAGTATTGGGGAAATTCCACTAACCCATTGCAAAGGGTGTATTCAAACTAAGTAGTACAGTACCAAACTCGCAGGTTTCAAATGTTTGAACAATATCAGTGATGTTCAGTATGAGATGAAAAGATTCATTACAATTTTTAAGGTTCTAGTTTTTACTGTAGCACAGTGTCTTTAATTCCAGAGTGCAAAATGAATTCACTTACCCCCGTCATGAGCAATGTAATCATTATATGCACTAGCTATTTGAGCAAAGAGTTATTATCTTTTAGGATGAAAGAATTCATAGATCAATTTATAGTTACTTGTGACTCATAACAATGGCAGTCTTAAGACCCATGTTTATGTTACCCATGGGTGCCTGAAGCACTCATTTCAATCTATTTTTGGAAATCAGTTTTTACTGAACTGCAGTTTTTGCCAAAGTCAGCTGCACCAAATTTGATTCCTAAACTGGCAACACTTACAAACCATATCTCTCAACCGCAAGTCTGCCCATTCACGTTTTGCTTGTGGCAACAGCCACAAACACCACCCTGCTGATGTCATGGGGTGAGTGCACCTTCCAGCCGATTAAAGTTGTAAAGAGTCATAAAGGGCAATCATTAACCTGAAGAGCAACTGGCCGGCTCTGGCAGAGTGACAGTAAAATGTTTTCATCGAGAGATGAAGTGGCTTGTAACTCTTTAAAACCTATCTTCAATTATTTGCATCATATATTCTAATCTTTGTCTACTTCTGCAGTTCTTTCCTTTGACTTTTAGCTCCACTAACAAATTAACCAATCCCATAAGTTTCAAAATGTGGTCCATCATCCTGTCTCTTCTTTCAATAAGACTCTTCCACACACACCTTTCCTCGACCTTCATCTCCAAAACACATTTATTTTAATACTTTATCTGTCCACTTAATTTTCAGCATCCTTCAGTGGCATAACATTTCAAATGCTTCAAACTCTCCTTCCTTCTGGTATTCATAAAATCCAAGCTCTGCTACCAGAAAGAGCTGTTCTCAACACACTGATTATTGGAAACTTCTTTCTGAGTCCTACAATAATATTTGAAACTAAATGGTTTCTCCTTTTCAAAAATGGTCTTTTTGCTATTGGTAATGAACTTTCAAAATCATTCCTATTTCATCCATAAATTGTAATTTCACTTCCTAGGTAGCAGAATTCACTTCTCTCATTGCATCTGACCCTATTTTTATATTTAATCAACCATTAATTCTATAATTTTTGCAACATTTCATAACTTTTGCCTTACTTTGGTTTATACTTAATACAGAATCTTCCATCAGATGTCATTCAGTAATTGGGTATCCTCAGTCTGTTCTGCTCATAGGGAAATGTCATCAGCAAACCAGTATTTGCAGATTTTTTTTATCCTTGAGTACTTCAGCCACCTACAATTTTTTTTTCTTTCTTTTTTGCTGCCTTCATTGCTTCATCTATACACAAGTTGAATATTAGTGGGGATAGACTACAACCTTGCCTTACTCCCCTTTATAACCGAAACATGTCTCCCATGAATCTCTACTTTTACTACAGCCATTTGATTTTTTAATGGATTATAAAATATTGTTCTATATTTTAATTTTGACATCTTTAAAATTATTATCAAAAGCTTATCCTAAACCTATAAATGTTATAAAAGTACCTTTGTTTTTTCTTCATCTGCCCTTCAATTGCTTCACTTGTGCTACAGTTTATCATAACCGAAACTGTTCTTCACCTACTGTCTCTTGTCGTATCCTTTATATTCTTCTGTATATTATCGAAGTCAGCAAGAAGTGTGTGATCTTAGACTCAAATTTGTCAGCTTATGCCTTCTTTAGAAGTGTGAAGATGATACTTTTATTAAAATCATATCGAATCTTTCCTGTTTTATAACTGTTTGATGTCAGTGAGAATATTTTTACATTACTACTTCTCATAGGGATTTCAGAAATTATGCTTTATTTGATTTTATATCCTTCAAAGTTCCGTCAAATTCCTTCTTTATCATCCTCCATTCAGTAGGCAATTAGCAAGCAGTGGGTGACCCCTTATACCTGAAATCATTCACTCATCAGAGCCTCGTCCATGCTAACGGAGTGCTCCAAGTGTACGAGATGTTGACATTTGGTTGGAAGAGATTAATATAGTCTCTCCCAAGCCCTCATACACTGAGACAGTTCAGTTTTGTTAGACAGTAACCAATGGCAGAATGTTTAATTCATCATTCAAGTTTTAGAGAAGGTTGAGTTTAAATGTGTGCATGAAAGATGAAAAGCATTTGCAAATAAATGAGTCTGCTACTTAAACTGAGGCCAAAGTTATTGCATAATATTTGGTCCACGTGGATGTACTAGGCATGATCAGTAAACCTCCACATGAAGAGAACAACCTTTTCCTAAAGCAAACCTGTTGAATATACCAATCACTCGGTAGTTTAGAAGTGGGAGACAATAATAAAATCCTTTAGTATACATATTTCCATGTCATTTTTGTTATTATACACCACTAAATCAATTGACGTGGTTACACATGTAAAGACCAGCCTGGGAGGCAAACTAGAATTATTCTGCCACTCTCAATTGCGTAACTTGGTGACCCCTGCCAGGACTAATAGGAGCTCCTACATCATGGAGCCCAGCAAACCAATCATCTAAAAAGTACCTTCACAGTCTAGGAATACATGAAATACATGATATAACCAGGTTCCATTTTACAAGGGAGAGAATTTCGATATAAATGGACAAGTTTAAGGTTAAAAATTATCACAGAAAAATTAGCCTTTTATCTTTCCTCTTATTTTAGTTTCCAACAAAAGAAAATATAGTTACATTGTTCACCCACCATAAAAACGCCACTCACCAAATCAAAAAAATTCTTTGGCAAAAGTAAAATCCTGGAATAGCACATAAAAGTCATTTAATTATATTTTTTGATGGTCAGAGACACTTTATGGACTAGCAGTAATTATATGCATGATTTTTCAGAGAGCCTAAGGGAGCGTGCACACAATACGTGGCTCGGTCCAGGGGGGAAGGGGTTGGCTGGAAGGATATGCTGGGCTACGTGGGAGTAGGGGGGGGGGGGGGGGTTCCGAGCCAGGCCACGTGGCTTTCCTTTCATAACATTTTTCACACTTAAAATGAGGAACAGAACACACAGCATGTGAATATTTTATTTCCCTCAGTTAATTATCTCCGAATGTAATTTACAATAGTCTGACAAGAGAAAACAGTACAAATTGTCTTCTGGAATCAATAGGCGAAAAAGCTACATGCTACATGGGGGGGGGGGGGGAGGGGTTGAGGCAAAAGCCACATAGTGCTATGTGGGGGGGGAGGGGGGTTTACAGGATGCCAAAATGGAGCTACGTGGTTTATGTACGCTCCCTAATTCATAAACTAAAATTGAATCTTACCTCTGATTGGTTTTGCTCCTCAGTTTTTGTAGTGGCAGCTGCTTGAGCCTCCACCACCTTCACTGCATCTGCTGCCTTGGGGATATCCAATGGAACCATGGCTGCAGCACCCAGGTCGTTTTCCTCCTCAACATCTACTGAAAAACTGGCTTCCTGGCTGGAAACAAGCAGTTAACTATCAAGCAGACTCAGGATGGAAAATATATGAATCAAATAAAGAACTGTCTAATGTTTCTTCTCAATTTGACACAAAAACTGTAATTGTAGTCAATTTCCCAAACTGGTTAAGACTGTCAACATGTAAGCGTTGCTTTGTTTACCAATGCATAAGCATTCCACAGTTATTAATATGGTCAACTTGTGACAAAGATTGGATGATTTATATTTGAAGTTACAGCTTGGGTTACTTTTAACCATAAAACAAAAGATGCCCAATTTATGATCTTTAACTGGATACATTAGTGGTTGGTTTAATATTTCAAACTATTATGAGATGAGGTATTGCTATTTTGTATACTGTGTGAAACTGAAAGGTTAACCATGAAATATAGCAAATAAAATTTCGGTCTATGCAAATTTAGCTCTTAAAAAGTTGGTTGATATTGCACTGTTACCTTGCAGAGACTCTTCCACCAATAAACAAAGAATTGCGCAATGCTATATACTTAGTCATGACCATTAAAATAAGTGCATATGACATCGTTGATTTTGTAGACAGTGGCAGGTACCTGTAATTTGGCGGGATTGATTTTCAACAGACAGGCGTTCTTTGAAACTTCTCCTGTAGTCAAAGTCAGAGGGATATTTTTGAATTTGGAAATTTTTTAATCCAGCAGGCTAAATCACATTATTCTGGTGGGGTGTGTGTGTGTGTGTGGGGGGGGGGGGGGGGTTAGACAAGGATACAATCTGAAATTAGAATTTCCTCCCACTGAAGATACAAGTATCATTTATCATTCCATTCAATGTCACATCAATGAATAAAGTGAACTTTGATGTCAGATAGTTGTTTCACAAAAATATGAAATAGCTACACATTATGCACTATCCAAGAGTTATAGAATGGTGACAGGAAAGGGGTGGGTGGGAGTGAAGTGGCCGGATAAATTGTTATGCAGGTTATCAAACCATAATGAAACAGTTGCGGTTATCACTAGCAGGGGTTTATTAAAAGGTTTTAAAAATCTCCATTGTTTGTTAAACAGCTTTTATGACTAAACCTGAGCTAAGACTATGGAACTTATCACAAAAAATAATTATCAATAGGACCAGCTTCAATGTAATCCTTCCAACCTTCAACAGTTCCTTTAATGTGCAATTAATAAAAATCTTAAGCTAATTATGGTGAATTATGCTGCTGGAGTTTTACTACAATTAAATCTACTTTACAAAATTTCTCAGGGTTTCTAATGGGAATCAGAATTTGTGTTAAGTTACCCAGGCAGTTCGTCTTTATCCTCCTTTATGAGAAGATTTTTCACAGACGAAGTGATGCGGGCCAGTTTGACTGCATTGGCTATTGTAGCTTTTAACACCTTTTGCATTTTTTCCCTTACTGAAGAGGTCTCTGAGATTGATTGCTGCAGCTCAGACATGAATATAACCACCACCTGGCGACCTCTCTTGCGTACACTACTGCGATGCAGTCGGGTTGCCTCAGGAGTACCCTGAAAAATGGCGATCACCACCAGTGCTTTATCAGTAGAAGCTATCAACAAATTTTTCATTAGATAAAAGAATGAGTTCATAACTCAATACAAGACATTTTATTGTTTTTAAAACATATTGTGGAGGTACCCGCCAAAGGCTATGAGTGCTGTAGGGCACATTACATCTCTGAGGTATAGCAGGGCAGGATCGAGTTCTAGTCACCACGTACTAGCCATTATGATTGTAGCATTGCCAAACCTTGCATATGGGATAGCGAGGTGGCCTTATGTTGCAAGGGTCACTGGTTCAATACAGGCCGAAGGCCTGAGTGGTTTTAGTTAAATGTTGTATCTGTCCTGTATTATCCATAATGGAGAGTAAATGATAATGATGGTGATATAGTACCTATACACTTAAAGAAACAACAAGAATCACACATTTGCAGCTGGCTGTATAGTTGAAATGACCAAAAGCAAATTAAAATTAAATTAAAAAAATAATTTTAAAAAATGATTGCAGATTTTAGGTGATATTCCACAATCACCAAATTGAATGCCAGGATGGTCAAAAAACTAAACACAAAACAAACACTCAACACACACAGAACTTATTTAAGCATTTTGCAGAAAGATAACAACACAAATCTCCTCCCCAGAAAACATCAAGCTCAGTGACAAGCTGACCAATTCCCAACAGGTGGCACTCTAAAAAAAGGGCAGGGATGAGTGCAGGGAAGAACAAGAAAGACATTCTGTGTAGGTCATTTACGCAATTCCAGGGAACATACTATATTTTTGTAATACTAAAGAAACACAAATGAAAAGTAAAACAGACTTATTGGAGCAGGCACTCTTATATTTCAATCTAAAACTATCCGCGTCAGGAAGTTGTGTGACTGCTATTATGGTATGCTGATGTGTACGATTTCATCGACAAATATGTTGTCTTTCATTTCTAAACTATTACACTAAATATTGTGCCAGGAATCATAACCTACCAAGTTCTCACTTATATATTGCAGCTTATCATGTGATGTCAATTGGCATCTCATCCTATCCACCAAATTCCCAATAAAGATATATTATGGTTATTGTACATTTCAGCATGAAGTGATGCAATGTGGAGTTACACCTTAAAGTACTCAACCAGCAACAAGATACTGACATTAATTTTTATGGAATGGGTGAAAGGTAGATTATTAAGCTTGAGCAATGTTAGACGGTATTCTTGAAGTTAGTGCTTACAAAATTTAACAATCATACCATTTTTATATTCCTGATAATCCTAAACCACAATGTATTCATTAAAAAGTCTCTGGTAAAACCGGTAGGGGTTAATGTTGGACATGAATGTACAACAATAGCAATGAGCATACTATACATATTTTTAACTGTAACCATTGTGTGTATGCAATGGATGACCCACTCCTGGTTGTCTAAAATAAAATTTTCCCTTTTTTTTATGTTGCAATTTCAAATGGTCTCAATGCCCTTAATCTTAAAACTGTCCATATACATAATCAGTATAAGGCACGCTGAACAAGACGAAATTACTTTTAATGGCTTTATAAATGCCCCAAGTGAAGATTAATAAGATAAAAAATACAACAGATTAATGCTAAACACTTAAAATATTTCCAAATCATAGTCTTAACCAGTAAAATAAGTCTTTTTCTCGTGGCTTTACACCTCGTCACAGTAGATATCATCAGGGGCAGTAAAGGACTGGAGGCATAAAGAAAGAAGGAATTCAGCCATGGCCTTTTAAAAGAACTATCCTGGCATTCGCCTGGAGTGACATCTGCCACTTAGCGTTAGGTAAATTAAGGAATTATACAAACGAAATTTTCTCACAAAAAAGAACACACGGCATTCCAAAATATGGCAAAATTATTAAGTATGTTGCTATAGCCACTAATTAGAGACTGGTTTTAAAAGACTATCTCGTCCCTTGTGTCTTTGTTTGTTTTTCAATAGAAAAGTTTCTCACCATCAGCCAGTGCATTTAGACAACAGGAACTAGCTTCAGTTCCAACCTGTGCTAGATAGGATCTCTCATACACTGCAGTCAACAAGGAAGCATGAGTTTGTTACAGCAAAATACACCACAAAAATCATTCTACACATATAGAATGCTTTCAATGTAGAATGACTCAAAACCAGTTCATCTTAAGGTTTCCTCAACATTATCTATTCACTCCCTTTGCTAAAATTTAAGGGTTTCATTAGGTACATCATAATGGGAGTTTACCAATAGTTCTCAAGCCCAATAAACCATCAATTGATAGATTTTGTTAGGTGTATTATTAAAAAATTTCCCAAATATTCTTACACCAAAGAAACTATCAATTCAGAATGAAAGGTCTTCAAGAACTTTTCTATGCTATCAAAATAACAAGCTAAAGAAAAGTCATTGCTATGTTTCCCAATGATTTTGTTATTTACGGTTTAAAATCCAACCAACCCCTCACATACAAAGAAACACACATCCAGCATATAACAAGCTCACTTTTCTGTGGATGGCAAGAGAGAAAAAAGATATATTCTCTCCAAGCCTTTATTTAACTGGCTGATATTATTTTTCGTTTCAGATTGGAAGTGCTTACTTCAAACATTGCTATCTAGCTATGAACCAGAACTCTGTATTTCTCTGCTACAGCGATCCAGAGCAAATGGCATTATTTCTGGGCACAAAATGCTACTATAAACAGCTTAAGCAGTCATGAAAAGAAAACAGATGTCATTTTGTATCTGATGGAGTAGAGGTTAAATCTATACTTCACTGTTGCAGATGTCATTTTTTGTTATTTTTTTCCTTATGGCTTTTCACCTCATCAACATCAAGATTATTTAAGGTGGAAATGGACTTGGGGCAAGGAATGGGAAGGAATTCAGCCATGGCATTTGCCTGGAGTGATTTGGCGAAACCATGGAAAACCCTAATCTGGATGGTAAGCAAAGAATTGAAATCCCAATCCTCCAAAATTTGTGGCCATAGCACTATTCCTCTTCAATTCTCAATAGAACATAATCTTTTGATATTCAAAGTTTCCTGAAACTCAAGTTCAGTGGGTTAGAGCTGAAAGTTATTAAAGTTAACACCAACTTTTTCTAGTTTTGGGTCAAATGTTAGGTAGGTCATAACAGTAGTTTAAACCGTAATTAGTTTTCAGACACAAAAATTAAAAATTGTAATGCAATTAATAAATTACATCAAAATGTCAACAAAGTGGATATATTCCTGAATCACATAAATGAATGCTATCAACTGAATTTATGTTTTATGCTTGTCTGAGCTCCATATAAATACAGTAATAGTTATGTAAAATGTAACTGACTAAAATTAGATTCTCATACTGTACAGCAGACTTGCAATAAGAATGAGTTGTCCTTTATGTTGGAAATATTTATAATGCTATAAATATTATCAAGTATCCTTTGATCAATATGTTGAAGCCAGTGATACACAGCTAAAATTCAACAACAAAATTTAACACTGATGTTATATAGAGTATAAAAACTTTCTTTCTTTCTGAAACAATGTGAAATCTTATTAACATTTTTAATCAAAAAGTAGCTAACATAATCTTGTTTTAATACAGATTCTTAATTACTTACCTTGTAAAGTATATTGAAATCATTGGTCAGCTCATACAATTTATTCCAGGTAGTTAATATACCTACTAGAATAATACTTACTCAGCAATAGAAAATGTTTTCGTGGATACATCACAATTCAGGAATATAGTCAAGCCATTATTATTAATGCCCAGTAATCAACCATTGAAACTGCTCCAAGAGTAATGCTTTCAGATTTCTGCTAGTGATAATTGATGAATGAGTTATTTTTAAAACTTTAATTATATACATACCGGAAACATGTTTACAGTGCACAAAGTATGAATGAAAATGCAAAATTTTGAGTAACATTGTCTTAAATAAAAGATGCTTCCCCATAAAAATGTGTTTTGTTTCTCGAAAAGAACAGAAACCATGGATAACTATGGGCACTAGATCATAATGCATTTCTAGAAGAAGTTAAATATTGCCTTTGGATCTGTCACAATTCTAATATTAAAACTCTTTGCAAGCAGTACTGCAAACAAGGTTATTAATGAATCTAAAAATATACACTGCAAACAAGATTAATGACTGAAGAAGTAAAACTAAGAATAAAAAAATAAAAAAAAAATGAACAGAAAAGATAAACAGGCCAGTAATGATATACACATCAAACGAAGTTCAGCAGAGTACACCTTTTCAATTGCTGATTATTTATTTTACGAACACATTTTGTCTCTCGTCGAGGTATCTTCAGCCTACAAAGGCACACGAAAATGAATGTTAAGCAATGCTGTACATCAAAAACTGTGCTTCAAAATTGACTACTATTGGAGTCATAAGATCAAAACTATACCAAAATTGTTTAATTAAGTGTTATAGTGTAAACAGCATGCTGGTTGAGGTCACAGCTAACCAACAACCACACCTCAAAACAGAAATGTAAATAAAAACCGTACACTAAAGATACCTCTATAAGAGGCGAAACACATCCTTAAAATAAATAATATTCAACAATAGTTGTACTGGCGTATTTATTACATAATAATTATTAGTTTAACAAGCAACTGTGGATGAACTGGCTTACAATAATTACTTATTTAATAGACATCATTCACCTGTTGTTGATAAGTAGGCTACCAGTAGTTCAGTGACTCACCTATAGATTTTCCAAATCAGGCTTCCAAGAGAAATTTGACACTATGTATGTAAATTCAGCTTCTCCGGAAAAAATAATTATCATGTCTCTTAAGTGCAAATACTCGAGTGGTTTTGTTGGGATTTCCAGCTGATTAATGAAACTGGGCTCCACAGAATTAAGAAATGTACTAAGCTATCTGTTTTATATATTTCTACTTCAGGGTAACTTCCCAGAAAGGCTTAATGGTGCTGTAGTTAAACCACTGTACCACAAGTGTGATAAGTCAGTAATATCCTATTTCATTATTAATAGCTATAAGAAAGCAATATAGCACAGAGTTTACCAGCACCATAAAAATAAAAATAACTCAAAAGTGCCAATCAACACAACAAGTTGTGTTTGTGATCACTGACAATACTTCACAACACAATATATTCATTTTTAATAGAGCTCAACATAACAGACTGGCTCTGTGAGATGTGGAAAGTTGTCAATTTACAGACAAGCAATTACATAACAAAACATATGTACATAGCAGAAGATGCACTGTCACAGAATAATAAGTACATTAATTAAATTGAATACATTTACATAAAATACTGGCAATAAATTGTTTGAGTAGGAGGAGGACAAATTTTGAGTCCAAACACATAAGGACCACATGCCACTGGCACTTTGTTTTATTCAGGTGGCCAGTGTGAAACATGAGAAGACAGGGAGAAGGACCTGTGGGTCGCACTAATTTATACTGTGTTTGTTAGACTTTGTGTATTTAAATCCATAGGAGGAAGCTTTTGTGAAATGTGAAGTTTACGAGTTGGAGACTGGGGACTTCAGAGCATTCCCCTAGATGATTATGGGAAATCTTTTAAAAACCACAATCAGGACAGGAAGTATGTGGAAACCTGAACTCATAGCTGCTCCTGTTATAGCACCCTGAACCAGCATGGAAGCAGAATAAAGAGTGAAGCCACACTGGCGGGTATGAAGATCATCTGACACACACCCAAACAGAAAACAGTGAAACACATGATCAAGCATTAAAATGTTACAATTCCACTTCTTGTTTTCTATTCAATGGGTAAAAAGTAAGACAGTTATTTAAAATGCCATCTAATCCATAATACTATTATTTTTATATCAAAATTGTATGATCAACACAGCCAAATGCCAATGACAAGTTACAAAAAACTCCCAAAGGCAGTAATTATAATTTATTCCATCTAAAATATTTTCAGTAGACAAAATATAGTTTTCTCTGTTAAGTAGAACTTTTGAAAACTGAATTGTGATTTAGTTAGTATATTTTTATTTTTAAAGTGCTAGTAAACTCTATTCTATACTGCTTTCTCAAAAAGTTTGGAGAAGGCTAATAAAATTAAATAATTTGATGTAACTGACTTATACCCTTTTTATAGAATGGTTTTAACTACAGTAACCTTAATCCTTTCTTGGAAGGTGGCCTGAACTAAGATATATCAAACTGATTACATAGAACATTCTTAATTCTGTAGTGCACAGTTTAATTAATTTGCAGTAAATTACATTTTAACTACTCAAGTATTTGCTCCTAAGAGACAAGATAAAGTTTCTTATTTCGGCTTGAGTAGCTGAATTGATACGCATAGTGTCAAATTTGTCTTAGCCTGTGCTGACTAAATCCATACTGTGAATCACTGATCTACTGGTAGTCAACTTATCGGTAACAGGTGAACAATGTTTATTAAATATGTTAACGATGGAGAAATTGGATTCTGCTGATGTTTCTTAGATATACATGGCATTACTGGCATGATTATTTTACCCATTTTTTTTTTTTTTTTTTATCCTAAATTTTTCTTCCACAGTCATGTTTGTAGTACATATTTTTTGACTCATTAATAACCTTGTTGAGTATTTTGCAGTACTGCTTGAAATAACTTTTAATATTAGCATTGTGACAGTTCCTAGAAGCAATATTTAACTTTCTTCTAGAAATTTATGATGTTCTAATGCCCACAGCCATCCATGGTTTTTGTTCTTTTCGACAAACACAACACATTTTCATGTGGAAGCAACTTTCAAAGTAATTTAAGACTATTTTACTAGAAATTTGGTATTTTCCATTCAAATTTTGTGCACTGTAAACATCTTTCCATAATGGAGTTTCTAAAATAACTGATCCATTATTTATTACTAAACAAATTTTGAAAGCATTACTCATGGAGTTATTTCATATTACAGTGTCGATGGTTAATAACCGGGAAATATCATTGGCACTGCTATTAATTATTAATAGATAGCTTGACTGTATAACTGAATATTGTCACATGCAGGAAAACATTATCTATTGCTATGTAATTACTATTCATTATTCTAGTAGACAAAATATACATCTGAGTTAGATTGTATTAGCTCACCAAATGACTTCAAAATGAATTTACAGGGTAAATAATTTTAAAAATCTATGTTCAATTGCCACACAAGATTATGTTAATATGATAAGATAGGGAAAATAAACCATCACTTACCACAGATGAAGGCAGGAAGACCAGACAAAGACATAAACACACAAAAAACAACAAACACAGTTCACAATATTTTGGTTTATAACCTTAGTCAAATAGGAGGTGAGGCCTATGGCAGGAGAAAAGATGTGAGCACTTCCAGACCTGCTATATGATGAAATACTCTGGAGGGTGGGATTTGGATCGTTGGTGTATTGCAGAGGGAGAATACTGTCCAACGATAAATGAGATTTTCTAAATTGTGTAGCACTGGCTTCAAAATATTGATCAAAAGAATACTTGCAAATATTTATGTTATTAAAACTGTAAACATTTCTAACATAATGAACAAATCATCCTTACTCCAAATCAGCACTATAGTAATGAGAATCTCAAATTTAGTCAGTTATGTTGACATACCTAATCCCATAGTTATATGTTGCTTAGATGAGTATAAAACATCAATTTTATTAATAGCATTCATTTAGATGAATTGGCAGTTCATCCATTTTGTTCTGATTATCTTTTGATGTAACATATTAATACCTGAGTTATTAGGATTTGGGAAAGACTGTAGTAGTCTCTTATAACTAAATGTCAACCTCTCCTTCACAAGACAACTGAATGATTGCCAGTACAAGATGTCACTAATTGGTTATCAACAGCCATCTGAGGGGAGGGAAAAAGACCTGGATGCAGTTCAGAGCACCCTCTTGCCTTGCAGCTAGAATTGGAACCTGAAGGCAGATGAGTCAGAGATGATCGATGGCATGGGGATGCAGAAGACAAAGGGAAACCACTGTATTTAAGACCAAAAGGGTATCCTGAGGCCATGTAACCCTCTCAAATTATATATAGAATAATTTCTCCTACCTGGTTAAAATATTTTAAAGGGAAAATGGACCCACAGTCAGAACTCTAGGTGATAACTGCTCTGGGAGGAGTAATACCATGGATAGAAACATTCTAAGAGATGGAGCATGGAATGTTAAAATTTCAATAGAGCAAGTAGATTAGAAAAACATAAAAAGGGAAATGGTTTGACGAATGATAATTGTGGTTGAGAGATACAAGGTTAAGTTGAAGGATGCACAGGATTTCTGGTCTGGTAAGTATAGAACATGTAGCACAGAAGCTGACAGTGCAGCTACAGATGTGTGATTTATAATGAAGAAGAGAGTAGGGAAGCAAGTGAGTTATTATGAACAGTTTAGTGACAGGATTATTTTTATGAGAGTAGAAACAAATACTTCTCCAGCCACAATAGTTACAAGTGTATATTCCAACATCAGTGGAAGATGATAAAGAAACAGAGATATTACAATAATCAAAACAAAAAAATTAATTCAATATAAGAAGCGGGAAAAAATCTTACAATGATGGGAGGAGTAAAAGAGGCAAATTTTGTAGGATTTTTTCCACTAAGAGAAAAAAAATGATTGAGTGAGCACATTGTTCGATTTTTTTTTTAAACTGTAAACTCAACATGGTAAACACAGTAAGAATCATTCACAAAGGTTATACAATGGAAAACATACAGGCAACAGAGTTAAAAATGAGCTGGATTATATCATATTCAAACAAAGATTCCGGAGTCAGCTTCTGGACTGTAAAGAACATCTATGATCTCACATAGACTGTGGACAAAATATGATAGTTACAACGCACAGACTGAAATTCAAGAGAATAAAGAAGCAACACAGGCAGAGCAGACTAGAACTTTAAATTTTAAACAATCAGTTCCGAAATATAAATACAGAAGAACATTACATAAATTAAATGGCTATAATAAAAGTAGAGAATCATGAGAGATATGCATCAATTAAAAAGAACATGAGACAAGGGTGTAGTCTATGCCCATTAATAATCAACTTGTATATAGAGGAAGCAATAAAGAAAGTAAAAGTAAAATTTGAATGTGACACATGTGTTCAAGAAGATAAATATCAGAATGCTACAATTTGCTGATGATAATGCCCTGTTAACAGAATCGGCTAAAGATATTAGCAAGTTACAGAATAATGATAGCAAAAAGTGGGATCCAACACAATGTTACTTATGAAGCAAAACTCTAACTGATACCTGAGCAGCAATGATGTTACAAGCAGCACAAATAAAATAATACTTTATTAGAAATCTTTTAGTTTCAAATACTGATCTAGCAATCAGAAAGCATGTGGAGAATAGTACTATACGCAGCAAAGCATTGAATTTGGAAATAACAGAAAGAAGTATAATTGAAGCATTTGAAATGTGGTGCTGTTGAAGGATGCTGAAAATTAAGTGGATGGATAAAGTTTGAATTGCATGTGTTTTAGAAATAAAGCATGTGGGAAGATGTTTGTGGAGGAGTACTACAGGAAGAAGAGATATGACGTGTAAGGTAACCTAAAATTTTGTAACTTCATAAAAAAATTTTGTTCACAGAACAAAGAGTTCAATTAAATGGCATTGCACATTGAGTGTAAAGTCATTTGCTTACGTAATTCAAGTAATATTCCTGAGTAAGTCAAAAAGTAGTATTAGCATTTTTGTTTTTTGGTTTCAGAATATTTCCTAAAAGAAAACATTGCCATGATTTCTAGAATTTTTTTGAATAATAACTAGTAGAATGAGGATAGGAATCATCTAGCTAGGAAATTCCACAAAAGAGTTATAAGACAGTAAAAGTTGTAAGCTGGCATAAAAAGTTAAGACACAATTAAAAATTTAAAAATTCTAGAAGGCATAATTTTGAAGATAGAAAGTTAGTTTATAGCCTGAAAGAAGTGTGGTCTTGTCTTACAGAGCATATAAGAGTTTGAAAAGGTTCACTCAAGTTTAAAGATTGATTTTAGAGCGATTTGTAAAAACTGTCACTATATGTGGAAATATTAAAATAGCCGGTTTAGAAAGAAATATGTAAGTTCAGTAGAAGAGATTATATTCAGAAGGACATACATTCCAATAGTTTTCAGTATGTCTCGTTAAGATCCATGTAGTATTTTGGTCAGGATGGGACAAAGTAGAGATTTTTACAGTCTTAAGAAAATGTCAGAGCAAGCTGGTATTTCCTGTTTCATCATCCTGAGACGGTGTCTACTTTAGAAATTTATAACAAATCTAAGAAATCAGATAGATAAAACCACATAGAATCATTTAAAGTTTGTTTCAGAGCTGTCAGTTAGATATTCTAAAATATATACAGTTTCGAAATGAGAACTTGTGTAAGAATTTTGGTTCAGCCTGTTAGAAAACAGTAAATAAGGTGATCTTAGTACCAAACAAAAGAGTAGACAATTAGAAACAGATTAAAAGTTGTTTCAGCTCCGTAGTTTTAAAACTAGGGAAGTAATAAACAGTTTTTGGTCAGAAAATAATTTTTTACAGCAAAACCATTAAAGTTACAAAATTTTTCGTTTAGATTGATTTTAACATTTATAAACCTGCCTAACTACTGCCAAAATTTCAAACAGGTAGGAATTTATTTAGGGACGTTAAAATATCAGATGTTGCAATTGCTAAACTTGACAACGGGTTAGGGACTTCTTTCATGTGAACAAGGAAATGAAGGATGCCCAAACATCTTCTATAAATGGCAGCCACCAAGTCTTTGAAAATCAGTTACAGCATGACCACGCTACTTTGTGTTGCGATCCGGGCGTGATGCTAGGTGGATGAAGATGTCCGGGTAGGCATGTTGAACTTTTACGTTAATGTGTGGGAAATTAGCATTCCTCATGTGACTGTAAATTTAGTTAGAGGTCATGAGGTTGGTCTGTCTCGAATTTGTTAATAGTTCTTGCAATTAAATTTCTTTGGTGATTATTTTTGATGCCATAAGATTGTGACTTTGTAATTTTTGAGGAATAAAGTGTTTCTCAGTTTCAGTAGCAACAGTGACTTAATGATGATTTACCGTTCCTATGTTGGGGGTTAGATGAATTTAGGTGGTGACCGAGTTTCAGCAAAGCACAAACTATTTATCCAAAAGGCAACAGCACACAGCTGAAGCTTAACTATTTAGTGAAACCCCCACCCTGTCAGTTTCTCCTCACAGATGGTAATTTAAGACATGTGGGACTGTTGAATTTGTTAGTGGACAGAATGGCCATAGTTATGAACTATAGAGGTAGACATAGATTAGATTATATGAAGCTAATAATTGGGGATGCATATTGTAAGTAGTATATTGAGACAAAGAGGTTAGCACAAGATAGGAAGAGAGAGAGGATTGCATCAAACCAGTTGGGACACAGATAATTTTTTTAAAAAATCATAATCTCTACACAATTATTAATTTTGGTGTCTGAAATCTAATTACAGCTTAAACTAATTTTGGTCAAGAAACTGTGCTTTCCAATTGACACTAATTTAATAAAAAGGGCTTCCCTATCCTTTCATGAGAGGCAGTGGCTCCAATTGAATGTCTGGCTATCAAATCCGAAGGGACCCCCTTCCATCTACAATTGAGGTGCAGGCAATGCCTAATATAACCCCACCAATCAATGGCATTTACAGGTACCAAGGCCATTTCGGAACTAATGTCAGACACAAGCAGCTGTTTAAGCAACAGATTCACTTCCCTCACTGCAGAATTTATCTGTGACCATTCATAGTCTCAAGAGTGACATGCTTTTGCTATCTTTTTCAAAAGAAAATTTAAAGCTGCTTCATGTGGTTTATTGTATTTTGAATGAAGATACATCAGATGTGGATTATCTTAAGGTTTTAATATTATGGCCATTACTATTTTTAACATATATAAATTATCTATCCTCTGTTACATCTGAAAATTCAAAATTTGTGTTATTTCCAGATGACACAAGCAGGTTAGGTCAGGTGGCCAGTACCAAACCTGTCAGTCAAGCAAAGGGAGAACAATGGCTAGCAGTGGAAAGACATGCCTTTAGAAGCCAGATGAAGCCTTCGCATAATAAATGACAAATAAATTTATCACACAAATTGGAGACCTCTGTGACATGGATCTTGCAGAAAGTTGATTTCAGCATGAGCGAGTTGACAGACTAGGTAACTCATTAATTAGGGGTAAAATAAAAGTGCAAACTCCTTTCAGTAATATACTGTCAATGGCTATGGAAGTAATATAGGAACAAAAATCTTCTGATTTATTAGGCTCAGCAAGCCAGTAGTGATCAGCAAATTTCTATCAATATTAAAACAAGCCTTGTAATGAATTTAAATCACTGGACAAGACAGCCAATGTATATTGCTTTGATGTAAATGATGGTGTGCATCCCAATGCTGGACAATGGAGGGATGTGTGGAAACTGAAGATGAGAAAAATAAGGGCCAAAATGAGAATAGGAGGATTAAATCTAAAATCACTAATGGGGATATGTGAAGAGCTAGTTGTGATGGAAAATAAGACAACTGGATGTGACGGGTTTAAGTGAAAGCAAATAGAAAAAATCAGGAAAGAAAATTTTGAGATATAGATATAACTTTTACTGTAGTGTAAAATGGATAGAGTTATAGATAAAATTGGTCTTATATTGAGTAAGAAAGTAGAAGATATTGCAGATGTTTTATAAATTAACTAGCTTTGTCTTGCATGCATAGTGATGCCTCTTTTACTTTTTTAAGTGGGTACACATAAAATAAAGACAAATTTACGTGCTCAAAATAAATGAAAGACAATTATTTTTACGAATTAAATTAAAATTGAAATAGTTTTTTCTTTTGCAAAAACAGCATAATCAAAATGGCTTGCTGGGTAGATATGAAAGTTCTGAGATTTTATCCCTTTTGATTGGATTGTAGTAAACATTCTCCATTACCATCCACTTTGGCAGAATTCCCTACTGAAAAGAAGAAAGGTTGCTTGTGCAAGTTAGTCTTAAGAGGGGTGGAGGGGAAGATCGGGTACAGTTTTGTAAACCAAATATAAACATTATGTTTGGCTTATTTTAAAGCCCATTTGCACAAAGTTCCTTATAGAACAGATAAAAGCTATATATTTTTAAATTTCAAGTTGGAATCAGAATCAGTCCAATGCCATTTGACAGGAAATGTTATGGACTCTCAGAATATTACAAATATCACTATTTCCTTTGGCAGATTTCCCCAACATTTTTGAGATATTTAAAAAAAAACCTAAATAGTTTAATGTATAAATTTTGCTTAAAGGAGAGTGGTTGATTTCTGTAAAAAAATATTTACAGTATTTTCCTCATAGATTTAAAGTATGTGTGTTCAAAATTACATCAAAATTGGATACAAAATGTAGGTTTTGTATAAAGAACATTGGCGAAAAATAAGGAAGGGTAAGGGGGAGTTGGGTTGCACTTTTAACAAACCAAACCTACTGAAGAGGGTATTTTATGCCCTTGATCATATACAACTTAAAAATTACTGTGTCCACCGGAATTTGAACACGGGACTGAACCAAGTAAAGTTTGAAAGTAAGAGCCTCAATCACTGAGCTACCAGACTGCTCCATTCTAAAGCATATGTTTGCTAAGGGCTATCAAAATTGTATAAAACTGTGGGTTTGTATGAACAACAATAATAAAACTTAAAAAGGGGGGGGGGAGAAGGAGGATAGTGGTTAGATTTTTGTAAACCAAATGTATACAGTACTTTGCTATTTGTTTTGAAGTACACAAGCAAAATTCCATCAAATTAGGATAAAATCCATTTTTTTTATATGAAGATTGCTAATAATTACAAGAGTGTGGTAAATGAGGGGAGGGATGGGCTTTTGAGAATCAAATTTAGACAGTATTTTTCTGTTGGTTATAAAGTATACTTGAGCAAAGTTCCATTAATATGGGATAAAGACTGTGGGTTTGTACAAAGAACAATGGCAAAATTTAAGGTGTGGTATGTGTAAAGGAATGGAGAGGCTGGGTTTTTGTAAATCAAATGTTGACTCTATTTTTCTGTTCCTTCTAATTTTATTGGATAAAAAATGGAGATATGTATAAAGATCAATATAAAAAGGTAAGGGGGAAAAGGGAGAAAGTAGATGGATTTCTATAACCCAAATGTGCACATTGTTTGTTTGCTCTTTGTTTTAAAGTATGCATATGGAAAATTCCTTAATAATCCGGTGAAATCTGTGGGTCTGTATAAAGAACATTTGCAAAAAGTAAAGGAAGTAGGGTAAAAGGTAAGGGTTGGATTTTTACAAACTACATATTGCCAGTATTTTTTTTTTTTTTTATATAGTATATGTATGCTAATTTCTATTAAAATCAGACAAAAACAGTGGGTTTCTATAAAGAAAATTAACAAAAAAGCAGGGCAAGGGTTGGGGAGGATATATGGGGAGAGGGTTTGAGATTATGCAAATCAACTGTGACAGTATAATTCGTTTTTTAAAAAAGTAAAAAAAGGACTCATGACTAGCAGGTTGGTTCAATTTTTCCAAAGGGGGCATACTAAGCCATTGTGTCAGTGACAGGATGGCCTATCCTCTGGGACCAACACTTTAATGTGTAATCCGAACCACAGAGTGTCCCCCGTATAGATAGCTTTTATGATCAAATACAACTCTTAAAAAATTCCTGCTCCCTCTGGGATTTGAACCCATGACTATAGATGTAAACCTTTATGGCTAAGCGCCTTAACCAATGCACTACCTAACCACTCTGTTTTGAAGTATACGTGTGCTGAGTACTATCAAAATAGAATAAAAACTGTAGGCTTGTATGAGAAACATTGACAAAAATTAAGGAGAGGTTAAGTTTTTGTAAACCAAACATAAACAGTATTTTTCCATTGAATTTAAAGTATAGGCCTGTGTCTGCAAGGTTTAATCAAAATCAGATACAAAGTGCGCATTTGTATGAAGAACATTGGAACAAATTAAGGGGGTTGGTGAAGGTGGAGAGTGGTGCATTTTTGCAGACCAAATGTAGACAGCATTTTTATCTTTATTTTATAGTAATTAGTCCACAACCTGAAGGTTTGTTGAATCCTCCCAAAAACAGATTTCCTGCTTCCCCTGGGATTGGAACCCATGACAAAGGACTTAAACTTTTGGAATTAAGTGCCTTAACCACTAAGCTACCTTACCACTTTGGTTTTAGGAATATTTCTGCTAAGTAATATCAATTAAAAACTGTGGGCTGGTATGAAGAAGATTGACAAAAATTAAGGAATTCCATCAAAATTGGATATAACTGAGTTTTTATTTACAAAAAAAGTTAACGAAAATTAAGGAAGGGAGGGAAAAGGGTATGGATTTTTGCAAACCAAATGTTTGCAATATTTTTCTCTGTTTTATAGAATAATTGTGAAAAATTCCATTGAAATTGGATAAATAGGTTTCATAAAAAGAACATTTGAAAAAATTGATGGGTGAATAACAGGAGAGACGGAGGGTGTGTTTAGATATTTTGACCACAAACCTTCACAGGCACACACAATCAGATAAATGGTACAGGAATGCACAGAAGATAAACTAACCAACAAACCAGCCAACACACAAACAAATATTCATGTTTATGAATTATAAGATAAGATGACAGAATCATCCAAGCAGAAATACCTATACAGCTGTATATGGTGAACATCTTAATTATTGGTGCCCCGGTAGGGTGGGATAGAATTTGTGTGGATAAGATGATTAGACCACTTGGATACGGTAACAGAAATTCTGGAGAAGAACCTATTAACGTATGCTGACGAAATAATCTAAAAATTCAGAATACCTGGTTTAAGAAGTGTGACTGCCACAAAGTAATCAGATTCAGTCAGGATATAAAATGTAAAACCATGATTCATCTGGTGATAACAACAGAGGAAACAGGAAGGCAACGTACAAGTGTCAAAGTAATTCCTACTGAGAGTTAAGATTAGTTACAACTGTGACAGAAGACATTAAATTGTGTTATTAAAAGACAGAAAAGAAATCGAAAAACAAAGTATGGGACCTAGACTTGGAGAATTAGAAGATTTTTATCCAGAGAGATGAGAAAAGAATAGCTCAAGTACATAGACAACACAAACTTATTGTTAAACAAGATATTGGGATTGAGAAAAACAAAAAGAGGCAGGTATTTATCCTAAAACTTGAAAATGCTAAACGAAACAAAAAAGCTCTTACACATAACAGATAAAAATACGAGTGGATACCAAGAAAAGGTAAAAGTATTAGACGATGAAAATAAGATAGTGGTAAGTAACATAGGAAATGTCAGGGAAGAAATGGGATAGTATTTTGATAAGCTGCATAGTAGTGATGAAGTGAATACAGATCCCAGGTATGAAAATAGGATTACCGAGAAAAATGCCGTACAACATGCAGAGCCCACTATAACCTAGTAAGAAGTGGAACCTGCTTTAAAATCCTTGTGTAACAGTAAATCATCTGGATGAAATGAACACAGACGTTATAAATCAGCTGTTGTGAATGGGATCTCATGATTATATAGGGTGTTAAATGCCATTTGGAAGGAAAATAATATCCTATATGACTGGTTTAAGACTGTAATAGTATGCTTATTTACAAATGGCAACATAAAAATATCTGAAATCTATATCTGACTCAATTCTGTGTCTTTGGTTGATGACCTTCGAAAATACTGTAGATAATAGATTATAAAGACACCTTAAAAATATGGTCTCATACCAGGAAAAAGTCTTTGGTATTTGCCATAAGACTGTTCACAGAAAAACCCTCAGAAAATGGTAATGATCTCATCTATGTATTTCACAATGTTGAATAGCCCTGGGACAGATTTGGAGCTGTTTGGAGTGTCTGGATAGAAGAAAGGTACCAGGATCCTTAATCTACAAAATAAAAATGTATGAAAGCACAAAAGCTTTTGAAAGGATACACAATGGAGTGAGCAAGTGGTTTGAAACAAGAAGTACAACAGTGCAGTTCTTTGTGAACCCACTTTTCATTGCTGTGACTCATGATTTCCTGAAGAAATACAAAGATGTGCATGGAAAAGGAACAAAAGCTCTACTCTTTGCTGACAGTATCATAATTTGGGAGAAAAGTGCAGAAGAGGTGCACAAGTATTTGGAGGTCTGGAACCAGCTATTTAAGGAAATGTACTGAAAATCAGAATGACTTTGGTCATGGCATCAAGGACTTCCAAGGTGAACATTTATCTGAACAATCAACAACTTCAAAATGTTGACCAATTGAAATATCTAGGCAGTACTCTGAGTAAAGACAACACAAGGATGCCTAATGTCTAATTGCAAACAGAACTGATAATGTGGTAGACAATTATAACTTAGTTAGAACTCTATTATGGTGTAAAAAAAAGATCCCAGGAAGTACAAACATATACTATTTAAAATCTGCTATATCTGCATACTGACTTATGCACTAGAAACATGTACTGTTTCTCTAAAAGATAATATCAGACTTCAAGCATCTGAAACTAAGTTTATGCTTACCATGCTTCAAAGGAAGAATAATGTAAGAAATGAAATCAATCATGTAGAAGATTGTATAAACATCAGTGTGGCAATATCAGTTCAACGGTCTCACCTTTAGTGATATTAACACATCTAAAAGGGGGAGGAAGAAAGAACTGCAACAAGGCCTTGTTTAATATGTACATCAAAGGAAAAGAGCACGCAGGGAGGCCTAAAATGAATTGAATATACCAAATCGAGGGTGATTTGGAAGACATATAGTTGGATTGGAGGAATACTCATGGACATCAGCCATTCATGGACAGGAAGTGAAGAGTGTTCATGATGAGAACCTGGAAGGCTGGAGCCGCAGAATGATGGTGACAAGCATAGTAATTAAAAATACTCCAGATTTCTCTACCAAAAATATTAGAAATTATGTCTTAGACCACATCTATAGTTGATTTACAGCTTACCTTTGATATAACTCAATAGATGCAATTTAGTATGTCACACAGAATATCACCAGATAGACATAAAAATTTTCAGGTCAGATCATTTAAAAGGTAGATGTTGGAAATTTCTAGGTTTGCATATCGATCATAATTTGAATTGGAAGGTCCATGTTTCAGACTTACCAAAGTGATTGGTTGCAGTCATATTTACAATTCATATAATATCAATGATAACTGACAACCATATGAAGAAACTAGTTTTTATTTCCTGTTTTCACTCCTTAATATCAAATTTAATAATGTCCTGGAGTATTTATACACATAGAAAAAAATATTCAGAGCCCAAAAGTCAGTAATAAGAATTGTGTGGCAACTTAATTTCATTCAAAAACAGCAGAGTGTCTGTGATCCAAATATCAATTACCCAAACTGTGCAATATTTTAGAGAAATATCAGCTTTGTTTCTGTTTACACTAAACCTTTGCACTTGGTTTGTTCTGTAATTCCAATAACAAAGAACTAGGTACAATTAGATTAATATGTACAACTTTTGTTTGATACTGTACTGTCACAGCAAAACCCTAGTAATCAACTGGACACTAGCTTTGATGTTGAAATTCTGTTGTAACTGCGACATGACACCACTTGCCAGTAGTTTTGAATTTCTTACTGAAACCTGCAGTGTTCCTCTCACGCCTTTGTTATTGATTTGCAGTATTGGTGAGTTCTGTTAAATTTAGTATCTTGTACCAACATTATATACCCATAATGGCATTGTGTTCATTTTCTAAAAGGAAGCATAAATACCTCCAAAATTAAGCAGCTGAAAATAAGAGAATTATTTTGCTAGGTGTAGCCTATGTAAAATTATTATGTTTCTAATGTAATTTTAAAGGTAATATAAAATTACTGCATAAACCAATAATACACAAATCGAAAATCCAAATATGATAGTAGTTTTATCATTGATGGACGAATATATATATATTACTGTCAATTGGATTCAACAATTATAGTTTATTTGAAACATCATTAAATATTCAATAAGGTGTTCTCTATTAATTACGTGAGTTGTTTTTCAATAACTCTTGACCTCTCCCCCCTCCTTGGTGAGCTATGGTGAGATCTGGTGGGACCCTCCCCCACCTTCCCCTCCCCATGCATTTGCCAACATCAGATTGACCTTGTAGTGCCAATCGTTTGTGTAAATGTAGTAAATATAATAAATGTACATCTTATACTGTGACAGTACACCTTCTAGTGTATTCATTCAGTTTGTCACACAATTGTGTATCTGTAAATTGACAACTTTCAAAGTACCTCAGAGCCAGTCTCTCGTATTGGTATCTACAGAAATGAATATTGTATTGTACTGGCACATATCAAATTTTGGTATCTTATCTTACAAAGACTAGAGATACTTGAGAGCAGATAACATGCAAAACATCAGTTGGTTTGGATGTGGAGCATAAAATGTAGTACCAATGCACTAATGATAAGATATCAGATTATAGCAATCCATCTAAGTCAGCAAGAACAGTTTTCATATCGGCCTGAAATTTTGTAACGACACTCTGAGACTCCAAGATTATGTGCACAACAGAAACAAGATATGTGGACTGCTAAAATAGTGGCACGTGCCAATTAGTATGTTTATAGAACATTGTGACTTAACACACCATGCATTAAATATCAAACAAACACCAGGAGACATGTCTTTTTAGCGTAATAACAATGTACCCATTTTTCAAATGTTTTAAGTCATGTTCTCACTTTTGTATTATTATTATTTTTTGAATAACACTGTCTGAAGAACATGTACATCACATATATGTCAGACAGGATGATGACTTCTATGGACATTGGAAAGGTTGCTAGTGCCCATCATGAATTGATGAATTTTTTTAAAAAAATAACACCGTGTGACGAACATGTCCATCAGGTATCTGCCAGAAGGCATGATGACTTCTATGGACATGGGACATGGGGAAGGTTACAATTGTCCAGCATTAAATGATGACCAGACAAGATCGGCAATACAATACAATATCTATTTCCCAAAGATCCCAATATAAGACACTGGCTCTGTAGGATGCATAAAATAGTCAGTTAACAGGTAAACAATTTCATTATAAAATAGAAGTATACACCAAACGGTGAACTGTCACAGTAACTGTATCGACTACGTCTGCACAAAGAACTGGCGGTTATTTTGTAGATACTACCTTAGAAATAAATTATTTGATGGAGTAGGAGGTGTTGTCAATAAAAACGCTTTAATTTATTTCCTTATTTTAATCTTATCCCCTGCCAGAGATTTATGATGTTTTGGATGCTTGTTGAAGATATGAACCCCTGAATATCACATGTCTGGTCTACTGGAGATTGCGATTCAGCCACAACAACATTCAATAATGACACCATAGTACTGCTGTAGTCAATCGCAAGACATATTATTTTCAAGCAGTAATTCCGTTGTAATCCATCCTGGTGGACCATTATTTTCAAGCAGAAATTAGGTTGTAATACAGCCAGGACTGGCATGAAACTGTTAAATGAACTTCGGAAAGTATTTATTACATTTGACCACTGCAGTATTATGACGCTAATTCCTGGAGGACTCGCGATCTCCAGTAATCCCCAGATTTTTTTTGATTTTTTTTGTTTTCCCAACAGATGATGAGGACTCATCCTTGTGACGATAATTTTTACTATTTTTTTCAATAGAGAATAAACAGAGATCACATATAATATTAATGTGTATACATACTCTTCCCCCAATGTTAAAATTTGTAACTTTTTGAACAGCACTCCAGTTTTATTGCTAACCTCAAACATAATCCGGTTTAATTCTAGATCGCGATACCGCTACAATGCTGTAAACACTTTCCGCAATACCACTATCAGTACAGCGATCATATAAGCCTAAACTGTTTTGTTTTCTTCCTAAGTGTTGTGCTTTGGATGAAACGCGGCCCAGATCAGGAGAAAAATTTCGTAAAAACCATACAAATGTGGTATTATTCTGCAGCGAAAACACTCGTCCCTCCCCATCGCCTTAACTTAACAGTAATTCTATCTTTAAACAGTGGAATATATTTGTATATCAAACATATTTTGTGACTTTTTGCAACGGATAGAATCTTAAATAACAAGAAGACATATCAAAATAGGAATTAATGCACATATCAAGTCATTTGAAGCGCTACTGGCACAACGGTATCGCGATATAGAGTTAATCCCATAATTCTTATTACTTGATTTTGGGCTCTGAATATTTTGTATCGATGAGTGGAATTTCCCAATATTATTAACGTCTACGACATTAAGGGGTGAAAATTAGGAGATTATAATAATTTAAAATCTCATTTCGTAGTGAGGGCGACAAAAACAAAAGTTAATTTCACTGCAGTGTCAGCAGACAGGGCTCACCATAATGCCTCTAATTTCAATTCCACTGTTGACTGCACTGCGCATGCAGGCCAAGTGAATTTTACCGTATTCTTCGTACATTTGGTCGCAGTAGTACCACAATGCAGGAGTCACTTGTTGTTGCTTCAGGACAGCCGACGCAGTAACGGTGACGGCATGCTCTAGCGTTAAAGCGCTCTGCTCGCCTCCAGATTGGGTCTCCTCAACCCTACGTGAAGTAGACTTGTTGGTTTTAGTTCCCGCGGTACTTTCTGAAGGTCCTTCAGTTTTAACTACTGCTGCCCCAGCATTCCGATTGTGTTTAACTCTAACTAAATTTTTTCCTTTAACTGGCTTTTCCCTAGGTTCACTCATTTTCGAAATGCACTACAGGATCTATCTCAGTGTACTCTTCCAACAGACTGCACCAATAATACTTCTTTGTTGACCGTTAATAAGTCACAATGGAAGTCGAAATAAGAAATCGATTATTTGTCTAATTCGACATATCGATATTAAACTCCAATGTGTGTAATACAAATTATGAGATGAATAGCCTTCGATAGGAAGCTTGTGAGTCAGAGGAAATAAATAAATTGCTAACTTGGAATATGTTGCGTAAATCCAGTGACTCCCAATTAGTTTTTCCCGACTACCATTTCAAGAAAGCGCTCAACCTCACGAGCACCTTATAGCTGAAATGATATGTAAACAATGAAACCAGGTTTTCAGAATTTATCAATATATAATCCATTAACAACTGTCACAAAACCTTAAATGCAAGAAAAAATATATTTTGGCGATGGCAATGTTTGCATAATTGTTTTTCTCACTTATCTTACTGATTACTAGTGACGTAACTATACTGTTGAGGCGTGTTGCAAATTCATCAGATAGGCCTCCCCATGACAGCTGTATCTGGGATAAGGGGCAAACTGGTGCAACAAAAATTTATTTAGCAAACTGTCCCGCATATTCATTTACTTTAAACATGTGGACCAAATTTCTTAACTGACTTTACTGAATTAGCATTGGGCGCAACAGCTCTATGACCCCATTACAGCAATCTTGTCATCAACAATGGACAGCGACTCAATCATCCATCAAATAGGCAGACTGCATTCACACATAAAATACATATGCATGTTATGGTACAACTTAGTTACACAGAACAACAACTAATAGTCAAATTATTTCTGAATCAGAAAACAAAATCCTTATTTACACTCAATTGCATATCTAATCATTTATTTATTTTAAATGTAAACAACACAAATTTTCGACTTTATCTTCCATACATTAGCTTGTTAACATGTCTTGTAAGCATAAGGCCAATTAATATAAAAACTTTAAACCTTGTATGTAACTTATTAGAACACTAGCTGACCCTGTCACGCGTTGCTGTGACTCAGTAGTTATATTACGTTGGATCAATGTTATTCTAAACTACCTAATGTAGTCAAATTAATAATCACTAATAAAGACAAAAACGTTTTAGTCGATTTGAAAATTCAAAAGTAATTTGTAAATAGTTTCGGATAGTTGAAATTAAGGACAAACGAATTTAAAACATTTTAATTATATTTTATTAAAAATTACTTAATTGAAAATATATAAAACATTGATATTTATAAAAATAAATAAATTATTTTTAATTTATTTATAAATTGAAATTTCAGAGACAGGGATTCGAACCGGGAACCTTTAGATCTCCAGTCATACGCCTTAACCACTGAGCCACCAGACCACTCGCTATTAAATTAGAAATTGGATAACCTTGGAGTATTGGAATAGACAATTATAAGAAAAATTTTGGGTCCATTGAAAAATACAGTACTATGGAAGATAAGAACTAATGAGGAAATATATCATAACATTGAAAAAATAACAGAATCAGGCAGAAAAATGAGAATGATATTTTTTCGACACATCTATCGCTAACAAAAAAAGATATTAAATTATTTTTTGGGATTCAAGAGGTTAAGAAAGATTTGAAACGAAATAATATCACTGAACAGTATGGAAAGAAAATATTTTCGCAAGCAGATTTCGAATATGGCAGGATTCCAAGGTAGAGAGGAGAAGAAAACGGGTGCAAAATGGTCTGAAGAGAGAAAGATAAAACACAGTGGAATAATGAAGGAGCACTGTAGAGGGAGACAGGAAAAAACAACAGGGAAAGAATTGAAATTGACACGTGGTTCCTAGCTGGCCATAACGAAAAGAAGAAGAAAAATGAGAAGCAAGCAACAAATATTTACACGTTTTTTAATTTATCGTAACGTTTTCTTCAATGTTACATTCATGTGTGTGAATATAACAACATACAAACGATACACAGCACAATTATAAAAATGATACTACACGAAAAATTCACGAAGCTGGGTTATGTCATACATAAACACATATGACGTGGAGTAGACTGTAACATAAATAAATCGAAACACAACGCCATCTACTGGATGGTTACCCAACCTAGATAACCAGGTATTGTGTCGATAAATTAATACAGCGCCATCTGTTAGAAACCTATGGAACTATAATAATAATTTCGTGCGGTGGTAATGACCTGATAACAGGCTTTCTATTGGCTGCGCTTTCCACTCCTGTGCCGGAGGTGAAGGCTGAGTTAAGTGCGTATAAAAATCCCAGCCCGTACTGGGATTCGAACCATTGACTTCGGGATCTTCAGTCAAACGCCTTAATCACTGAGCCACCAGAACACTCATACATATAGCACTTACAAATAATTACAAACCATTGTCCTATGACAAACATTGAAGGAACATTTAATTCGCAATAACAAATATTAAGGTCAATAATCGAGATAAAAACTGTCCTATCTTTTAAGTTGGACCAAATTACACACAGTAAGCCAAATTTCATCAAAATCAGTTAAGTAGTTTCGCATTTCATCTCGGACAAACATCTAGACGCGAGATTCTTACATATATAAAGATGTCAATACATCCTTTCACTCCATTGCATTTAAAAGCGTCATTTCCTTACCACCTATTTACAAACTATCAACAATACTCATAATTATTATTAGTAATAAATAAATTTGTGTATTCATCAATATTATATTTTTCACTTAATATAATTAATTTTAAAATAAATTTTAAAAATATTCATGATCCCCCGATGTTAGTAATTGTTTTAACCTCACAGTAGGCCTACATCCCGTCGCAGAACGAACTTGTATAACATGTAGAGGTTTTATGATATATAGTGTTATGTGAGTTTATTCATCTAAATTCTCAAAGTTCTTCCGAAGCACAGATACTCTTCAGTCTACTGGTCACCGTGGTTTGAAGACTCGCAAATGGTAAGCCTATTGTTACAGTGGATTATCTAAAGACGCGGATGTCGCATCATTTATTACCGAGACATCATAGCCCGAATAAAACTCAATGGGCCAGACTGGTCAAACTAAACAAAATTAGCATGCTAGTGGATTTGCTCATTGCCTACAAGACACTGATATATATCAAAATTCTTCATAATCATCGTGCTTCCGGTCTTATTAATAACCGACAAGTCAAGGAAAATATCAAACTTGCTAAAATACCGTGATTTCTGATGTGCGTTCATAGGTTTTCCCGGAATCGGCTCCATTTTCTAATACGATATCAACATTCCACAAATGCTCTCGACTTTCGCAAGCATCTGCTCAATGGTCAGTTATTTAAAATGCTGATTTTCATTTATGAGAACCTTTCATGAACAATTTTTGTTGATTCAGTGTAATTTAACACACATTTCCCTTGACGTTATGAAGTCACCCGCACCCTCTTGTAGCGTTGTTAAATCAAGTGGCCGCGTACTTCCTTGCACGTTACCCACTCTGTTTGCTGAATCCGTTATGGACCCGGTATGCATTTCTCAACACATCTCACAGCTGAACCACCCAGTGGCTTTATCCGATTCGTCTTTGCTCATTGGAGGATCCAGGTGTCGCACCAATGTTATCATCTTAAATGCATAATGATACCTGAAATCTGCGGCACTTTGCGCCATGCATAATCGATTTTGCAATTGTACGTCTTCAGCCCACAGGGTTTTTAAAAACAATAGCTAGAACTCTCTATACGTCGTGTCTGACGACATTCAATGTCGAACCAATCTTTGCTCCTGGTGTATCATTTGATGGACAAGAATTAACCTTAAATCAACATCCTTCACATAAAAATAAGTGTCCACTTCGTGGAGGAATTTGCGGGGATTTGCGCACTTTTTTACGTGAAACCGCGGCAACGGTATTGCTACGTTCCCATATACAGAAATAACGTACCGCATCATGGGGGTCATCCCGCACCCCCCGAAGAATTTTCCGTGGTCACAATTTTCTTTCCAATACTGCGAGAACTTTCGCTTGAAACGCATTATGTGCGTCGCGAATTTCAGAATTCACTTTTCACATCCCTTCCACAGACGCATGAACATCGTCCAACTTCTTTTCAGCTGATTTAAATTTTAGTTTAGCATCTTCTGCAATGTTCGTTCATCGTTCGTCATGCGCGGCTTTTAACTTGTCGCTTTGCATTTCTGCCGACCCCAACAGGTCACTATCTGCACTTATTTCACTAGTCATGGTAATCTTCATATCAGAAAATTTTCCGTCCTCCGCCCGGACGTCAGAGACCGGCCTATCTAATTTTGCGCCTAAAGCGTCTTTATAATCAACAGTTCTTTTGAGTTTCATCTTGACAGATCTTACTTCCGTATTAGTGTGGCTAATTTGCGCTGATATTTGGGCAAGGTACTTCATTATGTCTGCATTTGTGTGCGCGGAGCTAGTTTCAATTTTTTTTAACTGCTTAACGTCTCTTAACAGCAAAGTCTTTAGAGACGGGAAAGGATGGGGGGCAAGGAATGGGAAAGAATTCGGCCATGGCATTTTGAAGGAAGCATCCCGACATTTGCCTGGTGTGATTTTGGAAACCATGGAAAACCCAAATCGGGATGCCCGGACGGGGATTCGAACCACCGTCCTCCCGAATGCAAGGCCAGAACGCTAACCGTTACACACCACGCTCGGTAGCTATTTCAATAGAAACAGCATCATTCTGCTCTTTACACCCAATATTTTCGACAGGAGCAGCTGTTTTAGGCATTTTTGAAATTAGATATCCACGCCCTATTTCCTCCATATCTTATACCAACATCGTATTATTACCATCAATTTTGTTCTACATTATACTCCCTTTTGGAATCCATGTTATTGCCAGTATCTCACTGTTCAACATATTCCAAACTTCAGCGTTATTCAATTCCATAAGCCACTTGGCGTAAACTGGAGATCCATAATAATTTAAATGATTACGATCACGACGACTCCCAGTACTTTAATTTTACACAGCATTCCTTTTATAAATAATGTCATTCGATCAAATAATACCTAACTTCACCAGTTATTACTACAGCGTTTTTCACAAACACACTAGGCAACAATGGATGGAACATAGATAATACCAGACATGGTCATATCTATATATATAAAGATGAAAGTATGTATGTTTATTTGTTTTTTGGTTGGTTTGTTTGTTCGTCATACAAATCCACAGTTTTCATCCGATCTCGATGAAACTTTGCACACTTATCCTTTGAAACAAGGAGAAAAATACTGTCTACATTTGGTTGAAAAATTATCTGTATAAATAATACATGTAGTCTTATAAGGTCTCTGTGTCGTTTTTCCGTGTAGCGGTCAGGTAGCTCAGTGGTTAACAGTTCATACAAGAGTGAAGGTTCATGAAGAAACGAACTTTCTGGGAAGTTAATTGTTAATAAACAAAAAGAAAGCAAACCATTAATGTGAACTTCATACAGCTGTTCAACACAACGGTGATTCGGTCGTAAGTATGAAATTGTTTAATATTTTGTTGGTTCTGTAAATTTATTTTTGTTCGTTGAATGATGTTCCAACTGTAAGTAATCTATTTTCTGAGTTCTTTTGTTCCGTGCATCCTTCAATTTGATAATCAATACTTATGATAAAAAAATGGTAACCAGGAAAAAGTTTGTATTGTAGAAATATGTTTTTAAAAAAATAGTTTGGTGTACTAGTAATAAGCTACAGAGAAGTACTCAACCACTTTAAAAAATAAAATAAAAGCGTCTGCGTTTGGTGGAGCCGAATTTACACAAAAGCTTCGGATCGGATTTTTTCGGGGTTTCGTTTAATGTACCGGACACCTCATTGTATCGCGGGTAAAATATGGTATGTTTTATTTTGACTTGACGTCGAAAAAACGAGAAATTTAGAATAATTTTTAGTTGAACGCTGTTCACACTAAATACTGGTCGGATTTTTATGGGGTTTCGACTAATGTCCAGAACGTGATGATGTGGGTAGAATAGGATATGGTTCATTTTGATGTACTGTCGGAAAACTGAGAAATCTGTTAGATTATCATTATTCTTTGTTGAACGACATTCACAAAAAAAATATTCTGGTCGGATTTTGATGGGATTTAGATTTATGTACATCCCGTGCTGACGTGGGTAAAATAGGATACGTTTCATTTTGATGCCATTTCGGAAAGCAGAGAATTTCCCCAAAAAAAACGGCTGTTCGAATTATCATGGGTTTCTACTGATGTGCAGACCGTGCTCCTGCAGGTAAACTAAAATGTGTTTCATTTGTATATGGGGTCGAAAAATAATTCTTTGTTGAATGCGATTCATACAAAAACTTTTTTTTTTGTGGCCAAACAGACATTGAGGCCAATTAGAGGCACAAAAGGACTTGGAGCAAGAAAGCAAAGATATTCGGCTGTCACTTACTGAATGAACTATTCCGACATTCGATTGGAGTGATTTGGGAAAACCATGTAAATCCCAAATTTAGATAGCCGGAGGGGAATTCGAACCCGCCTCCTCCCGAATGCGATACCAGAGTATTACCACGATCGATGGGTTTGATGGAGTATCGTTTAATATTCAGCTTTACGCATTTTAGTGTGATATAGAAAAACTGTTAACGCGATTTATGGGAGAACTACTGGTTGGATTTGGGTCTGTTTTTGATTAATGTAGAGCGCGTGGATTCGTGGGTAAAATAAGGTATGTTTCCTTTTAATGTGTTATCAAAGTGCTAAGGAATTAAAATAAAAGTATCCACAAAATAGTATCGGTCTAAAAGTCGAAATGTTTGCCGTGATTCCAGCGAACAAGCGGCATCGGAGGAATGAAGTTGCAGTTGTGCTGGAGACGGCTCATGCAAATAGATTTGGCGTTCAATGAGCCGCAGGGAACACCGATCATGTAGTTGTTGGCCCTGTTGTTTTAAAATAGTAGTGTGTATCGCGAAAGAAATTGAAGGCAACTGTTAGTTATAAATATTATAAATAAGATGGCGACACTAACCACTCCTGAAAATACTCAGTTAATGGGAAAACAACTTTCTCAGGTGCAGCAACGGGATCCTTTTCTTTTAGAGATGTTACTAAAAACATCTTCCTCATTTCATTCATCATTGTTTATTAACCGATAAAAAATAAAATACCGTACCCGCCACGAAATAAATATATATGACTACATAATAACAATAAAAATATCGTTTGATACATTTTGGATGTTGTAAACTTGCTGGAAAAAATTTCCGACAAGCCTCGTAAAGTTTATTGCACAACGCCATTTCACTGCCTACTCACACTTCAGCGAGCAATAGAATGAAAAATGTTCTGAAGTTCACTTGACAGAACAAAAATGGAATTATTTTTCAAATGAGTGACATGGTGATAAGTGGCCTACCTGAATCAAAACAACTTCGTTTAAAAACATCAGAACAATGGTAATTTAAACTGATGGGCAAACTGCCGCCTGACATCGACATGCCTAATTGGGAGCCTACGTTTTGCGGCGAGCCGGCACATGTCGGCTGGTTTCAACGCGCCAGCCTCGTGCCACACAATCACTATGTCTTCAAGTCATACGGACTATCGGTTTATAGCGTATTTAGACGGAAAGTTAATGAAACTACAGAAATGAATATCCATGAATAATTGTGTACTCTGTACCCAAAACATTGACAATCACTGGGGACTGCTGGCAGAACTATGAAACTATGAAAGAACAGTGTTTTTTTATTGTTTTGAAATTAATTGTAGTAACAAAAATTAAAATTTCATAATTCGTAAATTAAAATCAATCATTTCACCATTTCAATATACATACTTTCATCCTGAAATTTTAATGGTATATGCTAACAAACCCTAATGAAAGAAAAGTAAGTTTGCATGTTTTTTTCTGAATTGCAAAATTCAAGGCTTTTTCTACTAAATTTTTCAATAAAAAATTTCGATAATATAAGCTAATGAACAGTAATTTTGCACATTTTCAAAATTCAACACATAAATATATAATTGTTATAAGATTTTATAGAATTTTAAAATCCATGGTAAAAATACTATCGAACAACTAGAAATCTGCTTTACCACGCTACTAAGATAGCTCCTAAGCCACTATGAAATTCTCCTTGCATGCTGTATTGCATAGCTTAAATATTTAAAATTATATAATATGAAATATTTAAACGGAAATATTGATACGAATATTGAAAATATTTGAAAATACTTACCTTGGTTTTGTTATTCATTTTTCTATATGAAATATTAACATATTTAGTACTCACTTTTGTACTAGTCAGTGATTGTACATTTGAACAATTAATAAAACAAACAAACTAAAACACAATTCAAATAATCCACAATATACACAGATTAAACTGTCCACATATTCATTTTAAGTTTACTAATATACATATACACAGCCCTTATGCTACAGTTTTACAACAATTACAATCATAGTTAAGGTATTCTAAAAACTTTATGTAAATACGATAATATAGGTACTACCATGCTCATATTAATCCGAACGAAATGAATTGCACATCGCTATATTTCCTCCTGGGACTTATTAAACCCATGATACACATCAACGAAGACAGTACTATACCCAGGAGGTGGTACAGTCTCACGACTATTAAAATTCAGCCACATCCACCTCCTATAAAACGAAATACATTTCTGCTTTTTTGTTTCATAAACCGAAATAGTGATTACATTTCGGCAATAACAGAGTTATAGGAACATCGAATACGTTTCATTTACTGTTTTAAAGACATTTTACAGTTATTAAGTATTCACACATAACACGAAAGTTACCAATCTCAAACAAAATGCTGGTTTTTAGAAAGTACTGGATAACAACAAAATGCAGATTTTATACCCATCTACAACAACTTAAAATGACTCGAAATTTACGTTAATATTCAACGTTTGCTGTGTATTATAATTTTTGGAAACAGTACAGACTTATCTAAGAGTTCAGTCAAATACATAACACGTAACAAGATTTCGGATTTAATAATTTTGGCAGTGGTCTTGTAAGTATGCTTGCCTGTAAAAGCAATTCTTTTAGTTCTGTCGTTTCTTGAACATACTTAGCGTGGAACAATAGAAAAGAATCATAATATTAATGTCCTGGCTGACATGAGACACTGTCAACGCAGCATGCGTGAGTAGGATTTGAAAGACACTTTCCTATTAAATTTAACTACACCGTAAAGATTTCTGTCACTCAACATTCCTCATTTTTTCTAGTGCTCATAACAAAGTCGGGCGATTGATCATTGATGTAATACGTAATGATAACTGTTTAAAATAATCAAGGAACTAAATCAAACTAATGTGTCTATTGTGCGAAAAAGTTTTATTTAGCTAATGTCCTTATTGTGCGACAACGATAATTTCTAGCCTGTGGTATTGGGAAGCAAATGAGAAATGAAATGGAAAGTGGCTGTTCTTACGAAAAAAATCTCATCAAGGAAGAACATAAAATTCAAAGCTTCCATATTTAAAACCATGCTGCTCCGACTAGTGATAGCTAATGATATAATTGATGCATAACCCCAACTGGGCATTATTCGTGGCATTATTCGTAGAATGGAGTTATCTTCCCTGTCCTATCGCGTTTACCGCTATCTCCGGGAGTCCGTAAAAAATTCTGTTTGCGGTAAGGGGCAAAATCTTTAACCGTAGCACAAAAAGAATATACATTATCAAAGAAGTGCAGAAATTTTAAAAGTTAATTCTGACGCATATCACCATTGATGAAAAGTTTCTTTAATTTTATTTCCTAAATTTAAAATTCCAAGAAATAAACAGTAAATTCCAGGAAAGATAATGCCTGGCTCGTTATTAGTTTCTCCTACCACAGCTTCCGTCTCTGGTAAGCCTGACGCTATGGTGCTGTAATTGGCTCAGGTTCGGGGATGCTGATCCCGGAAGCTATGAGGTGCGATGTCTTGTGGTTCCACGGTTCGAGTCATCCGAGGGCAAAAGTGGTTAAATGATGCGTTATGTTTTTCTTGGGTTACCCGTACTCTGGGACAGTGAAAACATATTTTACACCTATTGGGAAGTTGAAATTACAAATTTCTGCCTGTATCTATTGTGAAATCAAAATTCGTTGTTATTCTTCAATAAAGTCACTATTATTTCAAAGGCACGGAAGAGGTTAGTATTCTAAAAACGTAAACGAATTCGGCAACGATATTTGAGAAATGGCAATTCCTCATTCCGTTGAGTAATTTCGAGATTTTTTATTTAAACAGAATTTTTGATAGTCAGATCGTGAGTGTGAATTGATTACTGTCTAGTGCCACTGATGAAATTTACCCTTCACCCAATTCGTTCAGCTATTAATTAATGTAAAATTCCGGGAAATAAACAATAACTTTCAGGAACGAGGAAAGATAATGCCAAGCTGTTTATGCGTTGTAGCCACCTCATCTTCCGTCTCTGGTAAGCCTGACGCGATGGGGTGGTAAGTGGCTCATATTTGCGGATGCAGATCACGGAAGCTAGTGCGTTGTCTCGTGGTTCCACGGTTCGAGTCGCGCCGCGGGAAAAAGTGGTTAAACGATGCATTATATTTTTCTTGCGTTACCCGTACACAGGGCCCGCTCTAGCGGTCTTGCCGCCCCGGACAAATAGACTAATCGGCGCCCCTTAAGATTATGTAGAATTATATGTTTTTTTAGAAAAATAATTAATTTTTAATCGAATAAAATATTTCATTTTAAACTTTAATAAAATCATATATTCATAACTAAACTTATTGAATTTTGATCTAGCGGCACAAAATAGAGAAATTAATTATGAAATATCTGTACATAGCCACAAATTAACCATATTTTTTACATTTTTAAATGCTATTACATATGGATATTATCACACAAACAATCTAAATGCCATTATTTTGAAAATAAAACGAGATTACATCAAATACGCTAAAGTCACAAAATAAAACTTTTTTCCTTACTTTCAGGTTGCGAATTTTTTATTACATCTTAAAATTTACTTCATCAGAAATTTCATACTCAATTGCCAAAATGGCTAAATCATTAAATTATCAATTTCTTGGTTTTCGTAAATGCTTTGCAAGGCGTCGTATATATCTCCCAAATTAAATTTTAAAAGGATTAATGCCTCTACCCTCTCTATCCTACTCTCCCATTTAGTGTCACTCCATGTTTTCAAAGTTGAACCCTGTACATGCTTTAAAAGTATTGCCCATCGAAAAGTAGATGCCAAAAAGAATAAATAATTTTTTTGGATCATGTTGAAGAAATTAGCGGCTTCCAAGGATGCTTTTGCCATTAATAACAAGATTGAGAGAATGGCTACTACACGGAACATTGAATGCTCGCGAATTATATTGTTTAATTCTAGAATGCATTCCTGCTTTATTACCCCTCATATTGCACCCGTTGTCAGTCCCTGTCCTCTGATATCCTACAAACTTAAACACAAGTCATTAAGTTCTCCAACTATAATGTCAGACATTTGTTTTCCTGTGGATCTTTCGACTGGTAAGAAGCTTTAAAGGCTTTCATTAATTTTAATTTCAACATCAAGATTAAATTTATTGGTTAAAACATATCTGATTACTAGAGTAATTTGCTGTATCTTACTAAAGTCAGGAGTACAGCTTAAAATTATGGAAAAATATTTGAATTTTTTAATTTCATTAATAACATGAGACTTTACACTTTGATGCAGCAGATCTACTATCCCGGTTTGTATATTTTTCCCAAGATATTGATCTTTAGTCTCTACATTTTAGAGCACTCAACGGATGTGCTCTTCCATAATGGGATCGTATTCACACAGTAACTCAACTATTTTTAAGAAATTACCGTTATAATGCTCAAACAACTTGTCCTTTTACCTGGAAAAACCAGTCAACTTTTACCAAGCATTTTTGTGATTGCAACGATTCTTAGAAGCACCTCATTCCAATTATTTATTTCGGCATTTATAACTCTTTGAGTGGCAGCATCTACAGTTTTACAACAATTTAATCTTTTTTGCCTGAATATGATTTTCCGAAATTTCATGCTCTTTTAAAGTTTCGTCGAGATACTTCCAATTTTTAAAACCCTCCTTTGAGAGAGAACTAACTAAACAGCCGAAAATTTTGCAACAGAAGCAGTAAACGCAGTTTTGTGAAAGATAGTAGCTAATCTCGCAATATTTGTTCTCCGTTGCTTAAAATTCGTGCATAATATTTTGCGCTAAAATGTCGATCTGTGTCATTGGAAGGACATTTGAAATTTGTAATTATGCAATAGTTTAGGTGGACCTTGCCTTACTAAAAAGCTTCTTACGGCGTCTCATAAAATTCTTGGCCACAAAGCTTTAGAACGCCTTCTGTGAGTCTCACGTTGGTGTCAGTTCCAGTTGGTTTAGAAACTTCGTTCATTTGTTTGCTATTATTCACTGAGGATGCTGTACTTCTTTTGTATCCCGACCTGACATTGGATTCTAAGATTTGTTTTGGTAAACCCTAAATACAGTATATTTTTTTAACGAGCCAGATTTATTCTGCGTTTCAGCTTCCTTTCCCAACCTTCATTTTTTGTACTGGTAACCAGATAGTTTTCTTTGACCGTCTGACATTTTGGAAGAGGCACGCACGTAACTCAAACAATGTACACTATAAAATAATATAAAAAGTAAATAGTTAACCTTGTTCTAAATAAGCTAAAACCATAACTAAGATAAATTATTCTCAGTCGATATAAAAAAATATTTATGCATAACACACAATATTTTTCTATACCCAGTAAACATAAAGAAAGTCTAGTGTTACTACACAGTCAAAGCTTATTCGCGGATGATACTATCCGTAAATTTTCTGCAAATACAGAAACCGTGTGTACAGAATGGCAATTGTATAGGCATAAACGGAATATGTTCCAAGTTCACAAACAAACAAAACAAAAACAAAAAATGATATTGTGGAGTGATTGTCGCGCAATGCACTTATTAAACCAACTGACAAAGTAATTCACATTCACTAAAATAGTTAATGAATTTATTTTTGTTGAGACGATTTACAAATGCAGCAATTAGAGTATCTGTAAACAGCATTCATATGTACAGGGCGTTCGCCGGGAAACGCAACCCACTGTTAGCGCTACAAGGAAGAAACTGCTCCCGGCGAGCGAGCGCTCAGTTTCCGGCATTGTTCGACCGTCGGCCGCGGACTATTTCATAATAATTACGCTTCATAAACTTCATAAACTTGTGTGCTAAGCATTTAAATGTGGCGTAATTCATTAGCTTACCTTATAAAAGATGCTGGAAGTGTTGACCCTCTTGTGTAATGCACATTTCACATCTTCTGAACATATTTCGAGACACACGCTGCCCTAACTGACTTAATGATTTTTTGGGTGACTGTTCTAGTCGAAAAGCGATATCGTTAATTTTCTCCTCTGTGAGAATACGGTTGACCGACAGTCTCTTTTTGTTAAAAAATGAACCCGTTTCTCTTACTTTTTTAACCAGACGCAGAATTGTTGATTTAGCTGGCAGTAAAGCGCCAGGAAATTCGCGACGAAATTTACTGCGACACTTTTTAAACGACTTCTTCTTCACATATGTATCGTAGAGAAATATTCTTTGTTGCAAACTGTAACGTACCATAATTATACTCACACTCAAACACGGTACAGATTAATAAGAGTATGAAGCCCCAAACCAGCCAAACCGCAAAGAAACGTTTATTCACAACACTGATTAATAAGAGACTGAAGTCACAAACTATCTACAATGCAAAGAAACCGTTCTTAACAATGTAAGGGTCACTGCAATGCACTGTTGGGGCAGCGGAGGTGTTAAACAGTGCGGTGATTCACGGTGGCGGTTGGCGGAAACTGCTGGCGTGACTGACCGAGCAAGTTGCCGACGGCAACAGACTGGGAGGGTAGCGTTTTCCGGCGAACGCCCTGTATAATAAGCATCATAGGTTATTATGGTATATTAGCAGTTAACATTCGAAATTGATTATACTAATGGTATGTGAAGTAACTAATCGGTAATCAGCAGCTGGTAATGTTAATTATTTATTAATAATTGTAATTACTGTTCCACACCCGCTAAACTACAGTATTTTCACAAGCGATCAAAGCTAGCGTATGTAATTTAAACCAACCATAACACTTACAATGCCTGTATCTAATTTGTATAACAAATCTGTGAGGCTCGGATTAGGAGAAGAAATTATTATGCAAATTATTCCACTTCGAATCCCAATAACTAAGATCCATATTGATTTGGTTCATCAATTCAATAAAATAAATACTCAGCATCTCCCGCCAAGAACTATCGATTCCATGAATTAGAGCCTAGCTGCAATTGCGAAAAACACTCCGGGTCTAGTAACTTGTGGGCAGTATAACGTCGGAATCAGTGCAGGTAGCCGAGGGCAGGTGTAACAGCCCCACCTACTGGGCTTCTGTTGTGTGGTTTTGTCGTTGTGCGCCTATGTCGTATATCCAACTAAATAAGAGTTTAATCATAGATGTACTTACCTTTAGATATTATGAAATCCTGAAGTAAATTTTATGAACTTCCACTTATCACTAATAACGTAATAGTAAGACTAATGCTGTTGTGTAATGAAACCACTTTTATAATTAGCAATAATAAGCAAGTGGAGACAACAAAAGTCGAAACAGCGTTCTACTCGCGTGCTAAGGCCCAATTCACACAGAAGAGACGTGGCGCGGACGCAGCGCATTTTGAAGTTGCTCCTATGGCGGAATTCACACCGAGGCGGCGAGGCAACGGCGCGCCCCTATGAGGTCCGCGCCCCGTCTCTTCGAAGTCTCTAGGGGCGCACCCAAATAGCTAAGAACTGTAAGTTTTTAACGAACGAAAAAATCGGTATGTGGATTTTTTTTTATTAATTGGGTATTTAATATTATTAATATTTTTCTCATACTTACAGCCGAAATGGCGCCCCTAAATTTTAGCGCCCCCGGCAAATGCCCGGTTTGCCCCCCCCTAGAGCGGGCCCTGCCGTACACTGAGACAGTAAAAACGTATTATACACCTATTGAAACGTTAAAATTACAGATTTCTGCCTGTATCTATTGAGCAATCCAAATTCATTGTTATTTTTATGTAAAGTCATTATTATTTCAAAGGCCTGGAAGAAATTAGTTTTTTTTTTTATTTAACCCGATACTTTTTTGGCAGGATCTTGAATGTGACTTGACTACTGTCTAATACCGCTGAAGAACTTTGCCTATTTGTACCAGCATATTGAAATCACAGATCCAAAATAAAAAAAATAATAAATAATAGTTTCTTTGTCGGATCAAGCGAGAAATTAAACAGCAGTGATTAATCTTGCAGGTTCTCATGAACAACTCCAAATGTACTCCCTGCCTTTACGGCACTAAAATGCACTAAACTCGTCAGATTTTTTTGGCGGAACAGTATTTTAAATTCCAAATACACACATTTTATCGTCGATGTGGCCTATAAACTGCTAGCAAAATGTTTTTCATATGGAGTGCTAAATGAATCTGTCTTCACGATAAACAACTAAAGATGCTGCTATATTAGTGGACTGAGACATCCGATGACAAGTGTATTCGCGCTTGATATTAGAATTTATTTCTAAACAATTTGCCGTAAAATGTAATAAGTTTTTTATATGTATATATATCTGATATGTATTTTGCAACAAGTGAAAAGGAAATAATCAACGATAAAATACTCAGCCGCTAGTGGGATCGAACCTAGGATCAACAGGTCCACAGGTCAGTGCATTACCGTTCAGCCACTCCACATCTATAAACAGACGTGCTTCGTCCATTATATAACCAAAGCGAAGATATAGATACAAAATCTCGTGAATGAATAGTTATTGATAATCTGTATAAAGAATCAAACTATTAAAAACAGAAAAAAATCAGTTAAATAAAAATATGAGACGTGGAAGAAGAATAATTTTCCATTTCGGCAATGTGTCTGTTCTTATAATATCGCCTAGCTATGAGACACGCTTCCTTGTATAGGAATTTCCGGAGCACTACCAGAAGTCAGAAATCGTGACAACGTTGGAGGAAGTAGATGTGGCAGCGTTGCAGGACGAAATAAGTGTGAACTTCCCTATTTCCTTCGGGTTAGAAGAACACTTTTATAACGCAAATAATACACGTAATGATTCATCACGAGCAGCAAATTCGGTAAAAGTTTTTTATTGTTTTTCACTACAATTATGCAACTTAAGACTGCAAGTCACAGCTGGAAATTAAAACTGTAAGAGGGAAATCCAAAATCTAATGTCTCCCAAGCAAAGCTTCAATTTACTTTCTTCAATGTATACATCATTTTAAGGGCTGAACAATTATACAATTTTCTATGTCACCATTCGACACACGCATTCTTGTAGACGCTGTGACGCTCTGGCCTCTCATTCGGGAGGACACAGGTTGGAATCCTAGTCCGGCCATCTAGATTTGGGGTTTTAACGGTTTCCCCAAACCACTCTATGTGAATACCGGAATAGTTCCAAAAGGCCATTGGTGAAATCCTTGCCACTAGTCCTTTTCCGCCTCTAATAGTCGGACGGGTATTCAAACCCGCTTCCTCCCGAATGCGAGGCCAGAGCGTTAAGGCTCATCCACTACGCTCGGTCCTCCGATCCTAAAGCACTGTCGAACTTTCTTTACCGGTAGGCTGTGTTTGTTTGAATTTTTGCGGCTTAGTCTATTTTGGAGTCGACTATCACGGGTGACGAAAAGTCACCGTTCCACTTTACACACCAGACTACAGAACACTCACACGAGTGGCGACATCCTTCTTCGCCAAATGGTGGTATCTATTTATGTTATTATACTGAAGTAATCGCAAACAAAGAATAACAGAAAAATTGTATGATTTATTAAGTAATGAGTTTTTAAATCCCGCAGGTATCAAGTCGCTATGCTGTAAAGCAGTAATTTTAGAACTCTCTACTTCAATCCCGATTCTCAATTAACTTTCTTTACTTATACCAGTAATAAAAGAATTTATGCTAGTCCTACGATAATAACCTGGTTTTAAATTTTTGAGTGACAATGGTCATTTAATTTGTTACAGTACTAATATTTGGTTCTATGCGATTTCCTTTCATGTTTTTACATTATATTTTTGCTTTCCTTGACGACGGTGTATGATCATTATAGACCACCTAAAGAATTAATGATAGACATGGCTTAAAATTAGAGACATAATTCCAACAATAAATTAATTGTTTCTGAAACGTGAAATTCGTTCTACTGCGAAATGATTATTTTCGATAAATGTATACAGTTGGAAATGGGACAGACGATCTGATTTCGGCGTGGCTGGGAACCAGAGTAGCTTTCTTTCAGCGCTGCCGCCGCAAAAGTGTTACTTTCATGTTGGTAGTTGGTTAAAAATCACTTGATAGTTTCGGTTATAAGAGATTCCTTAAGTATCTTATTCCCTCAGGCAGTTTGGAAGGAATCAAGAATATATAATATGCATAAGCATAGTGTAGGTTCGGAACTTATAAAGGGGGAAAAAATTTAAAAGAACATGAAATACGTGGATTTGAACCTTGAACCGCAGGTTCAGAAAACCACAACGCTAACCACAGGACACCCCCCCCCCCCCGCTCAAGCTAGATACCTACTCGTCAGTTTGATAACATTGCTGCCTAGGAAGACTGTTTCATTCAATATTTTCTGAAATAATCTCTTGTTTCTGTAGTTTCGTAGTACTAAAAATTCTACCTCCACGAAAATGGTTATTCGCTGGTATGTCCACAGACCACATTATGAGTGAAATATTATCGGAAGGAATTAGCTTAACCAGTATGTAAATAATGATCGTTAAAGTTTTACGCTACTCAGTTGTAGTAAAAAGTAGAACGGAGCCTTAGGGGTTATTTTTTGCCTCGCTGTAATGCATTCCCGTTAATTACAACTTTTGCGATAGGTTTTACGATCTGAATTTATTTAAATTGTTATTAAAATGTAGGGGAAGGTTGATGAACTACCCCGCCATTATGAATCGTCAGTGGGGAGGAGCTTAATTATAGTTTTGTTTCATGCATTGACTTACGGAAATGAATAATCTGAAATATAGATGGCTCTGAATGAAATATCCCCCAATGATATTGCCAAAAGGCGGATCCAGCATTGCCTTACTCTTTCCTGGGATGAGATTGATGCCAGATTGTGCAAAAAGACTGATAGAACATGACAGCGCTGTCCACATTTAATGCAAAGACTGTACGAGTATATATAGAAAATTAATGATTATACATTCTTTAAGAAGTAGGAATATCCTGGGAATGGATATTCCATACGAGCCGTTCACGGAAAAGCTGCGCGTTGAACGCTGTGTGTAAACAGCCCTATTTCCTCATGATGATCCTACCACACATCACTTGCCGAGTGTAACTGAGACAAACTATAAATCCTTATAATGAATTACAATGTAGCGCTTGATAGTGTTATCGTCATCTATCAGCTGACACGTAATGTTTTTAAAGTTTTCTGTTAACAAAACATTACGAAAAATTAAGTTTCACTATTTCTTTCTGTTATGATATTTATCTTGAGAGAATTTGTTTAAAAAATTTAGAAACTGATAGAGTTTTGTTTTGAATAAATGAAACGTAGGGTATTTATGAAACCACTCTTCTTTCTCATAGTCCTCGTGGATGTTATGACGTCTACATACTGGCTATCGTTTTTCCACAACTATGAGGAAACCTATAACTTTACACTTTGGCGAAATGAATGATCGCGAACAATTTATACTTTAAGACTATATTGTTACAAATTTCAGTATCCACAACATGATTGTATTTACTTTAGCGTCAATTCAGCATACAATGAGTTAATATATCAATACATACAGATACCAGCAGTTTTAAATTAAATCTTGATTGTGTTACTGTTCATCAAACAAATAGGCAAAGTTCTTCAGCGGCATTAGACAGTAGTCAAGTCACATTCACGATCCTGCCAAAAAAGTATCGGGTTAAATAAAAAAAAAAATTTCTTCCAGGCCTTTGCAATAATAATGACGGAAAAATAACAATGAATTTGGATTGCTCAATAGATACAGGCAGAAATCTGTAATTTTAACGTCTCAATAGGTGTATAATACGTTTTTACTGTCTCAGTGTACGGGTAACACAAGAAAAATATAATGCATCGTTTAACCACTTTTTCCCGCGGCGCGACTCGAACCGTGGAACCACGAGACAACGCACTTGCTTCCTGGATCTGCATCCGCGAATATGAGCCACTTACCACCCCATCGCGTCAGGCTTACCAGAGACGGAAGATGAGGTGGCTACAACGCATAAACAGCTTGGCATTATCTTTCCTCGTTCCTGAAAGTTATTGTTTATTTCCCGGAATTTTACATTAATTAATAGCTGAACGAATTGGGTGAAGGGTAAATTTCATCAGTGGCACTAGACAGTAATCAATTCACACTCACGATCTGACTATCAAAAATTCTGTTTAAATAAAAAATCTCGAAATTACTCAACGGAATGAGGAATTGCCATTTCTCAAATATCGTTGCCGAATTCGTTTACGTTTTTAGAATACTAACCTCTTCCGTGCCTTTGAAATAATAGTGACTTTATTGAAGAATAACAACGAATTTTGATTTCACAATAGATACAGGCAGAAATTTGTAATTTCAACTTCCCAATAGGTGTAAAATATGTTTTCACTGTCCCAGAGTACGGGTAACCCAAGAAAAACATAACGCATCATTTAACCACTTTTGCCCTCGGATGACTCGAACCGTGGAACCACAAGACATCGCACCTCATAGCTTCCGGGATCAGCATCCCCGAACCTGAGCCAATTACAGCACCATAGCGTCAGGCTTACCAGAGACGGAAGCTGTGGTAGGAGAAACTAATAACGAGCCAGGCATTATCTTTCCTGGAATTTACTGTTTATTTCTTGGAATTTTAAATTTAGGAAATAAAATTAAAGAAACTTTTCATCAATGGTGATATGCGTCAGAATTAACTTTTAAAATTTCTGCACTTCTTTGATAATGTATATTCTTTTTGTGCTACGGTTAACGATTTTGCCCCTTACCGCAAACAGAATTTTTTACGGACTCCCGGAGATAGCGGTAAACGCGATAGGACAGGGAAGATAACTCCATGCCCAGTTGGGGTTATGCATCAATTATATCATTAGCTATCACTAGTCGGAGCAGCATGGTTTTAAATATGGAAGCTTTGAATTTTATGTTCTTCCTTGATGAGATTTTTTTCGTAAGAACAGCCACTTTCCATTTCATTTCTCATTTGCTTCCCAATACCACAGGCTAGAAATTATCGTTGTCGCACAATAAGGACATTAGCTAAATAAAACTTTTTCGCACAATAGACACATTAGTTTGATTTAGTTCCTTGATTATTTTAAACAGTTATCATTACGTATTACATCAATGATCAATCGCCCGACTTTGTTATGAGCACTAGAAAAAATGAGGAATGTTGAGTGACAGAAATCTTTACGGTGTAGTTAAATTTAATAGGAAAGTGTCTTTCAAATCCTACTCACGCATGCTGCGTTGACAGTGTCTCATGTCAGCCAGGACATTAATATTATGATTCTTTTCTATTGTTCCACGCTAAGTATGTTCAAGAAACGACAGAACTAAAAGAATTGCTTTTACAGGCAAGCATACTTACAAGACCACTGCCAAAATTATTAAATCCGAAATCTTGTTACGTGTTATGTATTTGACTGAACTCTTAGATAAGTCTGTACTGTTTCCAAAAATTATAATACACAGCAAACGTTGAATATTAACGTAAATTTCGAGTCATTTTAAGTTGTTGTAGATGGGTATAAAATCTGCATTTTGTTGTTATCCAGTACTTTCTAAAAACCAGCATTTTGTTTGAGATTGGTAACTTTCGTGTTATGTGTGAACACTTAATAACTGTAAAATGTCTTTAAAACAGTAAATGAAACGTATTCGATGTTCCTATAACTCTGTTATTGCCGAAATGTAATCCTATTTCGGTTTATGAAACAAAAAAGCGGAAATGTATTTCGTTTTTTGGGAGGTAGATGTGGTTCAATTTTAATAGTTGTGAGACTGTACCACCTCCTGGGTATAGTACTGTCTTCGTAGATGTGTATAATTGGTTGAATAAGTCCCAGGAGGAAATGTAGCGATTTGAAATTCAGGTCGTTCGGATTAACATGAGCATGGTAGTACAATGTGTTACCTTCCATGAGGACAGAGGACGTTTGGTAGTAAGGTATCTTACAATCAGGTATATACAATGAATTTATATATATATGTGTACACAGGCCGCTGCACACGCGTCAGTAGGTATACATATCATATACAAGTATAATCTATACTTTCACTGCTGTCCAAGCGCAACACGTCTTTCTTATAGTTACAGATGTACTGCTATCACAACATGTTAGTGAGGCGAACTCATAAGATTTTACCCATCCTAAAAGCGTCCAACGCGCATATCATACGCGCAACAGGTCATGGCATGTCGGTGACGCGGTTTTTGCCACATCAAAATCGCCCAACGGGCTTATACAAGTTTTTACTTAAAAAACAAAAAACCCAGCTGAGATCGGGGACCTGCCTTTCCTCAGTCACGTGCGTTAACCAGCTAACCACCAAACCGCTGTCCAAGCGCAATACGTTATACATGTAGCTACGGATATAGTGTTAACATTTGCATGTCGTTGACGCAAACTCATAGGATTTTATCCATCCAAAAATCGCCCAACGCACCTAAAGAAGTTGTCACTTCAAAAATCTAATTTAGTCCACAACCCGAAGGTTGGTCGAATCCGAAGCAGTTGTATCAAGCTATTGTGTCAGAGGCGGGAAGGCCAATTCCTTTCCTCGGAGGCTTAGGGTGCAAACATGCGGAGCAGGTCGCCGTTAAGGTATCGGTGGTGGTCGCGCTGAAGGTCGATGTCGCGGTCGATGGGTAAAACATGCCGCGCAGCTCATGATGGAGATGAAGGTAGATGTCGACGAATTGCTGCTTGCATTCACTAGTCCTTTGAAAACCCTTTTAGTTGGCACACGATGTAAATTATTCATATTTCGTGTTTAAAGGGTTATCATTATTTTACTTTATTTAACCTGCAATGATTCGTGGAAGTGATAACGATAGGGATGATGATGGTCTGTCAGTAGACACAAAGTGGTGGCTACTTTCTACGGCTGGTATCGGAAGGTTCAGTTAACAGCAAATAAATGAACGACGCTTGGTGAATTTTACCATTTAATTCAGGATCTGAAAAATCATCCACACTGATTCCATGCCCCCCTACGAAAGACACCACAATCTTTACGGTAAAATCCTGGACAAACTGAATTCAAATTTTTATAACAGTTACCACAACAATCCAATACATACTGAAGGAAAACTCGTCGCGACTATAAATTAATGGTAATTATTGTAAATAAAGTAATGTACCGTTTAGCAAAGCATTTTTAAGTCAAATCTAAAAATTTTCAATCCAAAATCAGAATTTCAATTTAAAAATCAGAATTTTCTACTTCAAATTCAGTCAACAGTTTATTTTAAATAATAATTAACAAGATATTTTATTTTTTACTTTTTTTAAATTTATGATGATTGTTGGACTGAATTGTCTGATGTTCAATTCCCGTCGGTATATGATGTGTAATAATTTTTGAATAGTCAATCAAGTCACTAACAATAGATAATTATTTCAATTAGGGCAAATGTAGATGGGTTCAGGAAAGGGGGACAGATGGGTGTGTAGGGAAATTTCCACCGGAGCGTGCGCTCCATTGAAATGTAATTAATTATTATTATTATAAAATTTGTTGTGATTTATTAACCGCTGACTGTCTAATTGCTTGAAACATTAACTTTTCCGTAGTGTCCAATTCATAAAAATCTGTACTTATTATTTCATCAATAATTTATTTAAAACTGAATGTAGCATTGTGAATGTCAGTACATTGTTTATTTATATTTACAGTTGTGTAAAGCGAAATGACCAAGACAAAATTAAACAACACCTCTCTGTACAATACGAAAGCCGACCTGCATAATCAATTGTAGAAGCTGGATCGCGTGGCCTTGACATAGCCAATAAGAGCCAAGCATACCTCCAGCAGCGCGCTAGGCCGCTAGGTGAAAACAAAATGCTTTGTTTTCTCATCGACATCGTGGTGAGCGGCGAGCAGCGACGGCAGGCGTGACCGCCTCGGCGTGTGCTGACTCATTGCTAACAATGCTTTTGTTTCACGTGGATGAAACATCTACCGCTACCGCGACCTTCACCGCGAGCTGCTCGGCATTTTTTCACCTTTACAGTTTAATCTGGAATCAGAACCACTGATCGTCCCGGTATAGCTCACATAATCAAACACAACTAGAAATTTCTACTCACCGAGGGATTTGAACACACGACTGGAGAGAGAAACTTTCGGAAGTAGGTGCCTGCACCGCTGAGCTACCAGACCGCCTTGTTTTTAAGTATGCGTGAGCCAAGTACTATCAAAATCAAATAAAAACTATGGGTTTGCATGAAGATCATTTGAAAAATTACTTTCACTGCAATCCAAGCGCAACACGTCATACTTATAGCTACAGACAAACAGCTAATACAGCATGTTGGTGACTCGAACTCATTAGATTTTACTCATCCAAAAAGAGTCAAACGCGCATATCATACGCGTAACACGTGATAGCATGACGGTGACGAGAATTCATAGATTTACTCCCATCCAACAGCCCGCCTATACAATTTTTCACTTCAAAAATTGAAAAAAGAATTACATAGCTTGCTAAGACACTTCCCCCAACGTCCCCCCCCCCCCTCTTTCCGTAGCCCAGTATAGCTTTCTACACAAGAAGTTTTATCCGGCGTCTGTTATCCATCAGCTATCCATTGGTGCCTCAAAGTGACAAATAACAGGCGGATATAGGATCATGCCTCACAATGATAGTATTGGGAACTATTGGCAGGCCCCAGTGCGCATAAAAGGTTGCATACCATCAGGCGCATAACGACGCAACTTCGGCGTGAAGCCACGAGAGTTATTTGAAAAGTATATATTGCCAGAAGTTGGCAGCAGCTTTTTTCCACCCAGTCTGTAATGCAAGTGCGGCACGTTGCATTCTGTGCGAGTACTAAGTCATCTACACGCGTTGATTATTTCGCTGGTAGCAGTCAGCGAATGCGGACTTATTTACAGCCAATTTTGACATAGTCTACACTGTGTTTACAATATCATTTAAGAGTGTATAGTGGTTCGGTAAACAACTGAATATCTATATACATCACAATTGTCTATCGGGTGAAGTTGTATCAGACGGTAAGTAAAGGAATCGTCGATAACTACTAGAAAGAACACATCAAACTTTGCTTTCGACGGAGCATTCATAAGACAATCGGCATTTGAAATCGAGGAACGACTTTACGATAAATTTAAGCTCAATGACGAAGAAATATTAGGAATACAATGAGTTTTCAAAACAATGTGTTAGTAAAAATGACAAATGAATAATGTTATGAAAAAGTATTTGAGGAAAATGTAGGGAATCTAAAATTTCACCATTTGTACGGAATCGTCGGTGAAGTCATACAAACAAACGCAGGAACTGGAACTAGGAATGTGACGTCAGACGCGAAGCTGAATATCGGGGTTAGTATAATACAGCTTGTCCTCGACTTTGACCGTTAGCGAAGCCTGAAAGATAGATTGTCATTCGGTCTTGCGGTCGCCATCAAGCTGATAGCCACAGCTTGAGAAGGTAGGCTTGAAATAATGTCTACTGTAGAACTTCCAATAAATATAAAAAACTGTAGTCAGAAAATAATTACATCACTCGTTGACAAATCTACGACACCGAGACTTCATTACCAAAATTAATATGATTGCAGGTTTGAACAGTGAAACAAGCCGCAGTCAACTCCCGAAACACCAAACTGATGAAAAATCAGCTGCATCGAGAGAGAGCACTACTTCTCGAAGATTCTAAGATGTCTGCCTAACTATGCCACTTCCGCCTAGCTTCTCCCAGTTTCGCGCCTAACCGGCCACGATTAGCCACAACCGCTCACCTTGAGTGCTTTCTAAAGACTAAGCGCTGTTCCCCCGGCTCCTACTTATAGGAACCGCCCTGATGACGTAAGAACTACGGGGATTTTTTCTCTCATGAAACCTTATTTCTCTTCAGATCTACCTGAAATTTTTATACGAGTTTATCCAATTGTAATTGCCAAATTTGATCGTTATAAAAAAAAATCTCTCTCTAATAGTTTAGTAGTAAAAAAATTATTAAAATGGTGCTACATAAGATTTACTTTCATCTTCGTAGTATTTGAGCTACTGTGTTGAAACTAGTTTTGAAATGATCAACTAATTTTCCCCTTCTTTTAGTATATCAACTGGCTAATTTACAATTAATTAACTTTAATACAAGATGCAAAATTTCAAAAACCTGTATCTCCTAAAGTATTGAAGATACAAATCTGAAATTTCTTTTAAATGATTCTACATAAAATTTTCTATAAGATAATGATGCTGTACAACTGCTATAATTTCTCTTTAGCCGCCTTCCTATTGTTTCAAAAATCTTAGTTATTCCTTGTAAATTTATCCTTGCTGGTTCTTGCATTTCCGGAATTCATTACCTCGAAATAATAGTAAATTTTACTTTTACCATTCTAGCCAAAGTACTGCTTGGATTTTCATAAAAATTATTACGTTGTACTCAGGAAAAATTATACTTCTTTCTAATTACACTACCCCCTCTGAATTTAACCGAAATATACTATCTGAAAATAACTCTTTGTGAAACCATGACTTTTTGTACAAAACCATCCAAAAACGTTACTTAACTTTTACCTATTAATTTAAAATATTTACATCTCGTGTTGCAAAATTCAACGCTTCTTTTAAACTATATATCATCTTCGTATCTTGAAAACTAAGAGCTCAGGAATTATTTAACTGTTTATTTTCGATCGTTGGACACGGTAATTTAATCTTCGAAATCCAAATATCTCCTCATTCCAATTTTATACCTGACAAGTGTCATAATTCGTTTTAATCGTTGTGGTTTACTGTACTTCTGAAAATGAAGGTAGTGTTTTCTATTATAAAATAGACAGAACCCTATGTAGCGGCAATGTTTTCAAATGTTATGACCATATATCACAGTTTACTTATCGCTTGAAACTTATAAGAAAATGGCTTTAAACATGTTTTTAAATAGAACTGAAGTTAGCTCGACACTCTTTAAACAAATTTTTGCGATATATTGATAAGATTTAGTTTATATTACAGTGAGAGTATTGAATCTTGTATTTGAAATGAGTCCGTTCTTCATGCTGTTAAACCATAGAGAACTGTAACAGAGATAACAGATGAAAAATTGGGAGGATACATCCGGATTAAGAAGGCAAATGGAGTGCGTATGGTGAAGCTAGAATGTAAATACAAATTCCGTCATATATCAGTGTATGTGATTTTCGGACCTTGGAAAATGACGGGGAAATTCGAAATTGTACTTTGTAACTCTGCAGAAGAAGTCCAAGTCAACTGCCCCACAAGAAAACCAACATCTGTACCTCGTTCACTCTGACTGGTGGCCCAAGGTCATGTCCTCACCTCACCCACACCTCGAGCTGTACGCTGTGTCCAAGCAAGTGGGTGGTAAATTTCCCCTTCGCATTCAGAGGTACGGGCAGCAGATTGGAGATAGACCAGACTGACCTTGAGCCGCAGTCAATCGTACAGTAATGCAGAAACACAATGAAAACAACCAGTCGAACCTATTACAGCAGTTTCCATCATTGTCCAAGACGGACAGTTTGCAGGAAAGAACTGAGACCACGCAGAATAATGCGAAAACTAATCCTTAAAGGAGCTCCAACAAAGTTATGAACAATTCCAATACTATGGAACAAGACAATCCTGTAAGCACACAAAATCACAAATGTCGAAAATTCAAAAGATAGAGGACTTGAAGAAATTCTCGTAAACCCAACTGAAAATGATATTATGGAATCGGAAAATGAAAAAAACGATGTTGACGACTGACTCCCAGTAGGAATAGAGGTGTCAAGAAACGTAATACTAAGAAACGACCTGAGGCAGGCGCCAAGCAAACGAGGGACAAGTTAGTAGAGATGGAAATGTCAGAGGCAGGGGAAAGAAATTGAAGAAACAAATAAATGACAAGACTTTGGCATTGTATGTTACCAGACAAGGGGGCAGAAAAGGTGATCATCTACTTCAGTTGGGCAGATGACCGACCACATGATGGTTTTACAGAGAACATTCAAACAATCTGATACTTCAGGTTATTCAAAAATATCTGTGATGAGGAGCCAGTTACTTTGACGTAACATCTACTGAGAAAACTGTATGAACCACGCTGTAAAGTGTACAAAGCAACACTGAATGTAAACAAAATTGTCATTCAATTTAAAATTAAACTACTTTCACATTATATTATATCCGTAAACCTAGACATCCTCTTACTCCAAGAAGTAAAGAATGTGTAATTAGTATCAATTTCAACAATGCTTTACTCAGGAAATGTCAGACGGCCAATTTCATCAAGAGCCCAGAATTGGAATATGTTATTTACAACTTCAAACTCTTCTAAAATTCTCAATGGAGACATCGTAGGGTTTACCTATTTATTTATTTATTTCATTTTCCCATATACAATATAGCCCAGCACCTAGAATCTAATTTGGTCCCTTATTTCCATTATTTTTACATGCATGTGCGTATATTTATATCTTATGTATTTAAAACATTCATTTTAAAAACAATGAAGGCACATAATTGATTCAAGTTCCAATATCTACTACTACTGTTATTAAACACAGTGGGTTCCACCACCACTACTACATCTACTACGACTGCTTTTGTTTCTAATATTACTACTAACATTAAAATTACTACTAATACCACTATTACTACCATTACCACCACCAATTGTCACAATCGCACTTCGGTTCCATTAACATTCATTGTTCCTGTTGTTGATTGCACTCTAAAGGTAGAGTTCCTCGGAACCGGCAGCGCCGTCAAGGGTTGACCTCTTGGAATACCAAGATGGCCCCAGTTGTCGCTCAGAATACGGCTTCTCTGAAAAACACTAAAGTTCCTCCGAAGATTGATGTAGCTCATTGTGGTAGGATATCTTCCGTCAATCCGGTGTTGTATTAGACTTTTTTTTTCTTTTCTTTTTTTTAATTTTATTTGGTCCTTGGCTTTCGCCAATATTGACCAGCTAACAATGTTACATTTTTGACCAAATTACAGAAATACATTCTTTCTCAGTTGACATTAATACATTTTGCATAGAAATCAACTCTTGTTTGGCCATCATTTTAAGACACAATTAGCAATAAAAACTTTTACATATTTCTCTTACTTTTATCCTTCTATCTTTAATAATAACATATAATCCCTATATCATTATTTAGTGTTGGAAGGAAATAAAAATTTTACATATTACCTATACATTTTATATTATGCATATACATGATACCCATTACATCGTACAAACAGGGGTATCCAAAAATTAATTTTTTCGCCCGCTTTCTATCTTTTGTAATTAATTTGTCTATCTAAGTCCTTATATATTCCATACAAAAACCTAATTGATATTCAGAAATGTACATTTGTTTATAATACATTATTTCTCCACACAAACATTTTCCTATCATCCTGTACTGGATTTGGAAAACTTGATAGTTTCCTCATAAAAATAGTTCAAATCGAGAAATATTATAAGAGATACCTTATTTATTTTGTAAAGAATTATTAATATCCCTGCTCACAACAAAAATTCCTTAAAGACTAATTTGTGTTCTCTTGTACAAAGTAGCTCTCATATCTACATATATACACTCTTACATGGACGCATACACGAACACTTACATATCTATACCCATACATATATTTACATACCCATATCCCACAAACATACAAAATTAGTCCATTTGATATGAAATATATTACGTTCCTTTATAATACATCATATTTTCCTATTACATTTAGATATATATTTACATAGTTGTTTTATCTTATCTACCGTAGGAGTCCCTAGAAATTGTCGTAGGCTCCATAGTCTGTTATCTTATTGCCTCCGTCTTTCTGTAAGACTGATTTCCTGTGTTCGCTGTATTTGCGGCATTCCACCACAAGATGCACTATGTCTTCATATGCCCCACAATGCTCGCAGTTCGGTGATGTTGTCAAACCTAGTATAAATTTTTTGGAGTTTAGCATAACGTGGCCTGATCGCAACCTGTTTATCATTGTTATTTCTTTCCTACTTGCCTTTACACTAAACCATGGCTGTTTCGGTATGCTGTGTTGTATTGCATGGTACCACGCACCTTTGGTTCTGAATTGGACCTCCCCTACTTCTTCCCACTCCTTCATCTGTAGATTTCTGATTATACTTAGTAAGTCTCTATATGGTACCCTGCCATCGATGTTTTCATGTTCCTTTGCTCCCCTTGCAAGGCGGTCAGCATTTTCATTCCCCACTACTCCTACATGTCCCGGTACCCACTGAAATTCTATTTTCTTCTTTAACTGTTGTGCTTTGCTTAGCTCATTTATGATGTCATATACTAGATGGTTCTTTGTTTTCCCTTTTGGCCCATTTTTTAAACATAATAGTGAACTTAGTGAATCGGAGCAGATTAAAATCTTTTCTTCCCCTGTTTCCAGTGCATATTTGATGGCTTCTAATATTGTATATAGCTCCGCTGAGAACACTGACATATCCACCGGTAGCTTAACTGCTTTTCCAACATCTGATTTTTCTTCGTAAAACGCTGCGCTCGTATTTGAGCCTGTGATTTTGGAGCCATCCGTATAAATTTTATTCCATGTCTTCCATTTCTCATTCAGGGTTTGTAACGTCGTCTTACAAAGATCTATCGTAATATTATCTGTTTTCTTGGCTCCTAGCTTGCCTATCCTTTCATGTGTTTGGACCTCGATTATTTGGGGCCACGTATCCCCTATAAACGCTGGATTCATTTTATGTTGTTTTATTGGCCATTCTTTCATTTCATTGTAATTTTTAACTGTAATTGGGGATTGCCTTTTTTCTCCAGTATTTCCTATACATAATTTGGCTAAAGGCCCCTAGCTTCCAATTTAGTGGGTGGTTGATCATAGCTCTGACTTTCAAGATAAAACGTCTGGAAAGCATACTTCGTCGGAGTGAGAGCGGTGGTGTACCTGTTTCCATCTGAAGTACGTTAATGGGGGTTGTACGTAGGAATCCTCCACTTATGCGTAACGCCAATGATTGTAAGCGGTCTAGTTTGACTAGGGTTGATGTAGTAGCTGCATCATATAGCATGCACCCATAGTCCATTTTACTACGTATTAGTTGTCTGTACAGGCGCAGTAACACTGTTGGGTCGGCTCCCCAATGATTACCAGCTATCCCTTTCAGGATGTTAATTCGTTTCATTGCTTGGCCGTGTAACTCCATTACGTGTTTCTTCCATGTTAATCTCATATCTACCCACATCCCTAAAAATTTCACTTGGTGTATTGCGGTAAGAGCTTTACCCTTGAGTATTATCCTAACATCCTCTGTGTCTCTGTGTCTTGTAAATACCATTAGTTTACTTTTTTCAGGTGACAGTTCCATCTTCTTTTCTTGCAGAGCATTTGTCATACTGTTTAGGCCATTTTGTAAATCTCGTGTTGCCTTTTCTTTCTTCCTATTTCTTACGTATACCACCACATCATCAACGTACTGTATGTACAAAATCGATCTACTCAGCTTGCTGAACACATTGTGCATATAAATAATAAACAATAGTGGGCTAAGGGGGTCTCCTTGCGGTAAACCAGAGAAGACGTGTCTAACTATTACCTCTCCCCTGTACATCCTAAGCTCCAGGATCCTTAGTGAAAGATAATTCGTACACCATTGTACTATTGTTTTTGGGATATCGCATTTCAGCATCACCTTTACCAGTTCCGTAATGTCGACCTGTCCGTATGCATTTTGTATATCCAGGAAAGCAGCTATAAGGTACGAGTTGTAACTGTTACTTATTTGTATATCTGTTATTAATGTGGCTATTGCATCTATAGTGCTATATCCCTTTCTGAACCCCATCACACGATTTGCTAGGAGTTCCCGGTGTTCGACATACCATTCCATTCGCTGTTTTATCATCAGATTCATCAATTTGCAAACACATGATATCAGTGATATGGGTCTGTACGATGTATATAATTTAGGATCCTTTCCGTTTTTGGGTACCGGAGTGATTTTAATTCTCCTCCATTGATGTGGTACTTCGCTTTGCCTGAATAAATTGTTTTGTATTGTCAGTAATAGTTCTTTGCCACTATGGGGTAGATTATACAACATTGAGTATGATATTTGATCTATCCCTGGAGCTGTATCTTTCACTTTTAGGCTGTTTTCCATCTCTGTCAGGGGTAAAGGGTCTATCTAGGTTGCTGTTATTATGTATTAAAGGTTCGCTGCTATCTGCAACTACCAGCGGTTGCGTCCTCTACCGTAGCTGGAGCTATTTTATCCATAAATTGTTCAGCTGTTTCTCATTTAATCTTATGCTCTCAGCACTTAGCTTTGGTTCTTTGTACCATCTAACCTTTTTCCATAGTTTCTTGTGTTGAGATGTCTTCGGTTAATTCCGAACAGAACTTTTCCCACCCATCTTTCTTCGCTTTCTTAATGGTCTTGCTCGCTTGTGCTGCTATCTTCCGAAGATTGATAAAGTTTTGGTACGTCATATTCTTACGATATGTTTTTAAGAGCTAATCTTCTTCATGCCACCGCTTTCGAACATTCTGTAGTCCACCATGGCTTCCTTTTATGTGCATCGCCACCACCGTGTTTCATAACAGGCGCGCTAATTTTCGCCGCTGCTTTGATGGTTTCTGTAAACCAGTTATAGTTTTCCTGCGGATCTGTTATGCCAGGATATTTGAGCAACCTTTTGCTAACTTCTTGCTGATACTTGTGCCAGTCAATATGTCTGTAGTTTATCGTATGTTCGAGACCGTCCACCCTATTTTGAGCCGTAATGTTAGGCTGCGACTCTATGGAGATTTTGATCACTCTGTGGTCACTACCCAGTGTGTCATTCATTGCTACCCACGAGCATTTCATTGCCATTCTTGACGATACCAATGATATATCCGGCGAGGAGGGTCTTTGGGATGGTGTTCCTATGCGGGTATTGGTCTTCGTGTTTAGTACCACTAAATCCGATTGACATATTGCTTTTGCTAACTCTTCGCCTCTATGATCCGTTACTTCATCGTACCACATCTTACTGTGCGCATTGAAGTCTCCTGCTACAATACTTTTATCCGGGAGTTGGGAGAAAATTTGGCTCCATTCAGTTTCATGAGTTCCAACATGGGGGGGCACATAAATAGCTGTTACATTCCTGATCTGATGCAGATTCAGCACATCCACCGATATGATTTCTATGTTGTCGTTGCTGCACTGCAGTGTTTTGGGCACCGCTACTATATTCTTTGCTATGATGACTGCTACTCCACCATATCCGTCCTCCCTATCTTTTCTAAACATTTTATATTGTCTGTCTCTTATCCTAGTATCTTCTGTCAACCATGTTTCTGACACTATAGCGATATTTGCTTTACATTCACTCATTAAATTGGTGAGGTCATTCCATTTGGCCTTAACACTTCGGGCGTTCCACTGAATCACATGTAGTTGTCTTATATCACCTGTCCTCTGCATAGTTGGTATTATGGATAATTTGGTTGTACTATTAATTCGATAGATTTCCTAATTTCATCCAGTTGCAGTGTCTCTAACCCACGTCTTTTATATGTCTCGTTACTATCATGATAAGATTAAAAATTTCTTCAATTAGCCTGCTTTTCCCGTTTGTAGTATTGGGATAATTCGTTATCCCCTGCATCCTTGGAGGATATGGGTGTTGGGCTATGGGTGTAACTGGCACTTGTGTTGGGTAGAGCCAAAGTTGTCGATAATCCTGTGCGTTACCGCGCTGTTGGGTTTCCTTGAGCGCCGATCTACTCCCGGCCAAATCTCCGTTGTTGTTTAGTTGTGCTGTACCCAGTGTAAAACCTGTTAAATCAGATTGTTGTTTTCTTTTATCTGGTATCAGCTGGGACTCAGTCGGATCCTCTCCTAAATCTTCCTGAACCTGTATAGAATCTCCACTGAGGTATTGAGTTGGCCCAGTTGCTATCCTAATTATTCCATTTCCCATCTCTTGTGCTGTTGGTGCTGTTGTCCCACTACTCAGCTTTATCTGCGGGAAGTCGATGTAGCTTCCCGCGTCTGGTACTACAGTGGGCCGAAATATCGCCTTTTCTCTCTCGTATGTTGAGGCTGCCTGTGCATATGTTCTGTTGTTTAAGGTAGCTTCCGCTTCCCTTAGGGAAATGTTATTTCTAGTAGCAACTTCTTGAATATTTTTGCGTCTATTGTATTCCGGGCATGTTCGGTCCGTGACATAGTGTGCTCCCCCACAGTAAAAACACCTAATGTCTTGAGTTATGCACTGTGTATCAGGGTGTGTCCCACCGCACTTAATGCAACGTGTTTGCCCCTGACATTGTTTACTAAAATGTCCATACCTATAGCAGTTATAGCATATTTTAACCGACGGGAAGAAGGGTGTCACTTCACATCTCGCCCCGTGGATATTCACATACCTTGGGATAGTTTGGCTATCGAACGTTAATACACACGTTTGTAGGTTAATTATCCGTTTTTCTTTATTTTGTACCACTGTTTTGTTCATTCTCCGGGCATTAATAACCTTGACCGGCGATTGAACGTCTGCTACCAGTTCTTCCATTGTAATACTTTGATGTACTCCTCTTATTACCCCCTGTTTGTAAATTAGGTGGTTAGGGATATATATTACTAAGTCCTTACCGATTTTTCCTGATGATTTTATTATGTTATTAGCAATATTTGCATTACCTACTTCAATCCTTAATCTGTTTCTACCCGAGTAGCTAATGTTCAAAATTTTCCCTTTTATTTCCGGGATTGATAAATGAAGCAACTTTCCCACAGACATTGGGTGGAGCTTACCAATACTATTATTCTTACTCTCGATAAAAAGAATAAATGGGCCATTGTCCCACTGCCTATAAAAACGATGAGGTCTACTGTTATTGTTATCAGATAGTGCCTGATTACTATTATGCCTTACACTCTGTTGCTGTTGTTCCGCAACTAGCCCCATGTTATTTCTTGTTGAGACGGATTCATAACTGAGGTCCGAACTGACAATTTTCCTCTTGTCTGCTACAAGTTCTACACTTGGTTCTATCGGCCGCTTTCTAAAATTAGTGCCTTCCTTTTCGGCATTTTCCAAATTATATTCCATACTTTCGCTCTCTACATCACTTGCACTAACAGTACTTACTGCTTGTACCACTGCCGCTCCGACTGCAGCTACTCCAGTTGACACGTCTGCTGTCGTCGGGGGCGGAGTCGCTCCACCGCCTTCCCCATACTGGCCGCCAATCATTTCCACGCCGTAGGGAGGGTGCCCTCCGGTGGGTGATGAGGATGCACTGTATGGGCTGCCCTGTCTTCAAGCTGGTTTCTTTTCACTGGTTACGCAAAAACTTTCCACACCAAATTCACTCTAAACAGGAAACACAAGACACGGTCACTGAGCCAACGAGGAAGTGATCGCTTCGGCGACTCGCTACGAACTGTTGTATTAGACTTCTAGCTTCATTGTTCGCTCTGTAGTTGGTTAAGGAACTAGCTTCCATTCTTCCACAAGTTGTAATTGTGTTCTCTTCTTCTGCTATCTGTGGCCTTTGATTTAGATCGGCATTTTTCCTTTCTATAAATTTCTCTTTCCAAAATTTTGAGGCTAGGTCAGCCGCCTCGTTCAACAAGTGCCACAAATTTTCATTGCGTGGTATGCCGAATATTCCCCTCCCTTGCAGCCGACCTTGTTGGTGCTCTCTCGAACTGGCTGTTATTCAACATCCCCATAACACGTGGTCCGGCATACTCTCTTCACCACATTCGCACCAGCTTGAATTCACAATATTTCGACTTCGAAGGAAGCTATTGTATGGCCCATGAACAGTAATGTAGTATTCCAATCCAGGAGAGGATTGAAAGTACTTCAACTTTAACCTTGCCTCTACGGATGGAAAAAAAATCATATATTATTCTACCTGTTTCACTGTTGTTCCATTCATGTTACCATTCCACCAATAGGAGCTTCCGAATGTGCATCTCAGCTGTTGCTTCGCTGCCTATAATTTCTGCTACCTTATCTTGTTTACCGTTTCTGAACCAATATATGGCACCCCGTTTCCTTACTTCAAGTTCCAGTGGCAAGACACTAATGGAAATGGTTAATGAATTTGTTGCCATGGTTCGGTATGCTCCTGCCAACCTTGCAAGTATTCCTCATTGGACACCTCTGACTCGCTTTGCCCACATACTTGCTGATTAGCCCACTGATGAGGATAAAATTGTGTCATGGTATAGTCCTATTGTTTGAACTGGAAAAGTGAATTTTCGCTGGCGGATATTAATCATATTATTCATGCCAGCCACTGTTAGTACTATTGTGTTCTCTAAGTGGGCTTCGAAGTTTAAACGTTTATCCAGTTGCACACTGGGTTTTTACGAACTGATTTACCATAGATTCTTATAGAAGGTTCTCGGGTCACCTTGCCCTTGAGCAACATAAATATGTTTGTATGTGATGCTAAACTCAGATTTACTGCACCATTGGCTGAGAAAATTAAGTACTACATTACAGTTGTTCTCAATTACTGCTGTTGTAGTTCATTCCATCAGTAACAAAACGTCAGCAGCTAAAACAATTACATACAAAAGTTCAGGTATTCTTTGTAATAGTTCGATCACTGGTTCCATTCCTATACCCCAGAATATGGGTCCGCAAACTGAACCTTGCGGGCATCCTTTAGTAAGGGTCTTCGTGATGAATGAGTTCAAGCATCTCGAGGAAGGAGTTCTGAATCTGTAATAGTCTCTGAAGGTGTATAAAAATCTTCTTGGCTAACCAATCTCACTCTGCCGTTCAAACAGCGCAGGCCACCATAGATTGTCAAATGCCCCCGATATGTCCACAAAAATTCCAACTACATATTTTTTTGTACAGCGAGAATTATTTTCATCGACCGATTTCTGGTATCCTCTGTATACTTCCACGTTCTAAATATAAATTGACTTGGATTCTTTCCCTTAAGTCCCCGGCGGTTTTGTAATTTTTTTGCGTAGGTTCTTCTCTTGAACTTGGCCAAGCACATTCAATAATCAAATGGGCCACTAGAAAGTGGTCCTTATAGTCTCCTTTCTTTAGAATTACTACCTCACTGTCCTTCCATATTCCCGGAACTCTACCCAGATATACGCATTCGTTCAGGAGTCTGTATAGGACGGGGGTTAATTTCATGATTAACTCCTGGAGGACATCCGCTGGAATTACAGCCAGACCAGGATCTTTTCCTTTTTTGTTTATTGCGGTTATTACTTCTTCATTTGTAATATTGCTTCCTTCCTCTTCACTCCATCAGGGCTGCCACATGTTTTTTCGTAGTGTAGCATGTTCTTCTCTTTCTTCTTTCGGATTGACATCCGGTAGTAAATCTTTCAATAACTCCTCCACTAAATCTCTCCAATTCGTGGTTAATCGTCCATCTTTTATCTTTTCTGTGGATTGGGTATGAGGGAGGCCTGAATTTACCTGCAGATATTTTTTAAGGATTACCCCATGGATTGTTCATATGATTTTCCTTCATGAAGGCTTCCAAGCATTTTTGTTTTGTCTCTCTCATTATGTCTTTGAAAATCTGTCTCATGTTTGTAGCACCCGAGGGGAATACTTCTGTCCGCTGCCACCAGTCTTCGTTAATACGTTCTTCTCGCTCTTCTCGTGTGTAGTCGTAGTTTCTGGTTTTTCGGTCCATATTTTGTCAGTGGGATCTATTATCCTTTTTCAGTGGTATCGTCTGTTTCATGGCCTTTTGTATTGCAGATGTAAGCTCTCTTGCGGCTTTGTCCACATCGAAGTGGTTTTCCGGCAGATCCGGTGGAGCGAAAACATCCCTTAACTTTTCCCATGCAGCTTTCCTGATGTTAAATGCTGTTTTAAAGCTTCCGTTGCCACTAATTTCTTCTGTCTACGTTCTGCCCAGTTCATAGACGATCAAATTGTAATCACTTGTTGCCATGTTGTCAAGCACTCTCCAACTCCAAAGCTAATTTCCTATATGAATGTTGGTAATTTATACATCAATACTTATTCTTGCGCCAGCACTGTTGCAGAAAGTAGGAGGATTATTTGCTTGGTTTCTAAGCTGTAGACCCAATTCACTTATCAGTTCTTCTGTAAGTTGCCCTCTCCTGTCAGTCTTCTTGCTATGCAAGAGAGCATACTTTGTATTAACGTCCACTGCAATAACTAGTGAATAATTTGCCAGAGCTGTATCAATCTGCCGTATTCTATCTAGGTATGGGTAGATTTCATCACTATACTGGAAATACATCCTTAACATTATGAGGCTTCACCATGCTGCTCATATCTCAGCACATACCGTATATTCATCACATAACTGCGTAACTTTAGTAACTGTTATTTGTTTATTAAAAAAGATTATTGTTGCCATTGGCTTATTGCTCTCTGTGATTATTCGTGATGTTACAGGCATATGCGGGATTTTGCCTTGCCGAGAATACGGCTGTTGGAGACAAATAATATCTGATCTGAATCCCTCAGCCATCCTTCTGATTTCGTGTAGAACCATGGCACTTCTCTTAGTATTTAGTTGAGTAACTTTTAACATGGAATTTAGAGGTGTCTTGTGTGCCCATTGCACTGGGGCCAAGGCAGTCTTCTATCAGAGTGCGTTCATGGGTCATGACAAACTGCTGGTATGTTTCCTCATGATCAAATATTTCTCCTTTTCTCTCGAAAATCTTGTTAACTAGAGACAGGATTTGAGATGGATCTGTTGCAATATTTAGAGATCTCGGTCGTAGCTTGTCAATTTCCGAAGGTTGTGGGAACGTTATGTTTTTATCATCAGGATGGAGGACTCTCAACAAATGTTGGAGGGCAAATGTAAGTGCATTCACTTCTTCATGTCTAGTTAGTTGAAGTGTATCTTCAAAACCGGCATACAATACCGCTGTATCTGAAGTGATGGAGTTCGGTTTGCTTATCACAAAGTTCGAGTGTTTTATTTGGCTGGTGCGCAAACTTCGTTTGCAAAGACGATATTCATTTTCTTTGGAATATCCGAGTCCACTGAATCTAACCCCATCAAAAGGGGTTAGTGAAGGCGTTGGAGAAGGCCCAAAGAAGAGTCGCACGATTCGTGCCAGATATGTATAGCTGGAGGGAAAGCGTAAGTGCGATGTTGAAGGACTTAGGTTGGGAAAACCTAGAACACCGAAGGCGTTGCTCTCGACAGAAGCTAATTGAAAATTTACGACTGACGTATTTCTGAATGAAAGCAAACAAATGGTAATGCAAGCAACATTCCTAGCTAAGAATGACCGAGAAAATATGATAAAAGAAATTAGGACTAGAACCGATTCATTTCTGTAGTCATTTTTTCCACGAGCGATTAGGGAATTGAATAGGAAGGATTTACCGGGCGAGTAAACTTAAAATTCGATAGAAGTAGTTCTCGATAAATCACTCCAGCCATCCTGATCTGAGTTTTCCTTGGTTTTCCCAGATCATTCCAGGTGAATGCCGGGATGGTTCCTCAGAATATCAGAAACTATTATATTTTAGGATAGGTGCAATGCACTCTCCCGCACCCACTCGGAGTAATAATAATAGTAACAAAATGCTGGCAATAAGCCGAATCAGAGGTGGAGGAAATTTCGTTTACTTGCACGTCAATTAACTGCTACTGATCTGTTTGCTCGCCAACGTTTATCATCATTTTATACATTTCCGTTGCCTTCTTCCCAAATGTTTCGCCTCCTCCTTTGTTTTTTCATAACCACTTTTCCAACTGCCATTTCGACTGTTCTTTATATCAGGTCTGCTATATTCGCCATCTATTTTTATCTATCCTGCAACTGGACTGTAGACTAGCCATAATCTATGCTGTTGACTAGGCGTTGCAATAGCAGTTGATACGTGGGACAATTATTTCTTTTGTTTTTGCATGATTTACCTGTTTTCTGGCATGGGATACATGTTTAAGGCATTGATGCCTTATCACATTGATTAAACTTGTGACTGTCTGACTACAATGACTACAAGTCTCTCTGTCTATTTGCATTCTTTGCTTACATGACCCACGTCCCTGCGCTTGACACACGTTAGTATCACGGTGTAATCTTAGCAGCTGATTGCACTGATTTCCACATATATTTTACGTTGGTCTAATAATAATTAAGTGTCGTAAGCAATGCGCGACGGGGCTGTTTGCGTGGTGACTCCCACAGAAGCCTGCGGGAAATTCTGCGTCAAGATTAGACCGCATGTATATCAGTCATGAACTGAAACATGAAATGAAAGCAGCACAACGGAGGCTGGTCGAATTCTAGTATGCCGTAGGTTATTGATGCGAAATAGAACTAACAAAACAAAATACCCTTATAGGAAGAGGATATTGGAAGCTAAATATATGAGCTCTGTAGCTTAATTAGCTACACCAGAACTTTAAATCAACGTGATACCAATGTTTCCAGCCAATAGTAGAGTGGTGGATAAAACTGGCAAAACCAAGAATCAAGCAGAGGGTGATGCCCTACGGTTCCGATTTAAACGATAACAGCGTCAATCCCATGATTTTCCTCTCTTTGCCTGCGTAACATTTTTTTATGAAAGAAGATATTTTTTTAAAAATAAATAAATCCATGCCAAAAATTATAATTTAAAAAATAAAACACCTTGAAGAAATCGAAATCAGAAACAGAGCACGTGACACAGTACCCTCTGAAGAAACATCGGTCTACTACCTAGTGAAAGAAAAAAACAGCGCGAAGACATCTAATAACTGATGTAAGAATAGAAGGGGTAGTTTTAAAAATGATTTTTGATTATTGTACAGTAATCACTTGATGTTAGTTGATTACTTGAATAATGATCACCATTTAATCCATTCGCCTGAGGATCAGCACAGGTACTTCGCATAAATTAATGAATGCGGCCGCACGGTTGGACGGCCTATTTGATTCCATTTATTATATATTATCACAGCACAGATATCAGACATCCAATCGGAATTTGTAAAGTTAGCCATTTTCTAGTCTGCAAAGGATAATGTTCCGAATGACTCCCGATTATTTCAAGTGAGAAATGACAGTTTAAGCGAATTTTCTCAGATATATCGCTGTCTACCGCAACAATAATTGTTATATACACTACACTGGAAATGTTCTTCACTTAATAACTTGACCCAGGGTTGTGTGAATTACGACAGCTGTCCGTAAACGACTGCCTCTCTTCGTTGACAGGTGCGGAAGTCGAAAATTAATTCGTATCCAAGTTTCCCTGTATGTTGCACCGCACTTCTACACAAATGTATTTCGAGAAGTTGTTATGCTCATACAAAGGAAATAGCGTACAAAACACTAGTGCGTTCGCATTTGGAATACTGTTGTTGAATTTGGGATCCGTATCGCAAGGGATTGATTGACACATTAGAGAAAGTACATAGGAGAGCCGCTCGATTCGTGACTGCTAGTTACAGTCCTTACGTGTCACAGAGCTGATACGTGGGTTGGGCTGGTATTGTTTGGTGGACAGACGACGTAGTTTTCGTTTGAATTTGTTGGAGAATATGCGAAAATCTTTAATTAACGAGTGCAACGAAATACTTCTTCCGTCAACCTATTTAGGTCGCAATGACAGGAGGGAAAAGATTCGAGAAATAAGATGGCGTACTGATTCATTTATGTATTCCTTCTTTCCTCGTTCTGTTCGGGATTAGAATGCACGGAATTAGGATTGATGCTTAGCACCCTCTGCCACCCACAGTATTTGTTATTTTCAGAGTATAGATGTAGATGTTCACACACACCAATAGCTTTACAGCGACTACTGCTCTGTATGATTCAACATATAGAATCACTACCTCACTCGCCCTCGATACTTATATTGTTATGCCCTAGCAATGTTACTTGTTGCTCACTGAAACATAGGGTCGCTTACCTACTGTAAAGTGAATACTACATGGAATAAGGCAACATGTTCACAATTACTATAAGTGTTTGTTCGAAAAAGAAGATAACAAAACAATGGACCGTGACGAAACGACAGCTTATATAAATAACAATTAAATGATGGCAGAGTAGAACTAAATAAAGAAATAGACGTGGAGTAATTATACAGGACAATCAAAAAAAGATGAAATAACAAATCTTAGGGACCATACGGGACCGGAGTCGAGTCCTGCGTAATATTCCGGCGACATCTGAAGGATAAACTTCCTGGGATTTACAATGAAACTAAGCAAAGTAATACATTTTCGGAAGATCATTCCAACGGTCTAACAGTGTAGTCTATAAAATAATTGTTTAAAAAACATAAAAACCGCCTTCAAAAAAGGGCACTAAAAATTTTAAAATAACTTTATACCTTGCTTAGAAGAAAGTAAATCTAAATGGACAATATTTTACGTTACTGTTATTGAAATGTTTACATTAATTAGTTATTTTTGTAGTCGGTGCCAACTGTCAGATCGCGCAGATAGAATTACTGAACTTCATTTGGTGTTCGAGGCGAAGCGAGGGTACGAACAAAAATTCCAAATATTTTACAGCATGTCGTAAGGAAGATAGTTTTATTGCGGGAGATAGCTTAGGGAAACAAATTAACTGTATTTTACCTGTGGCTCAGCCTCATTGGTCATCCAGGCATATCTCTAGCGCTATAGTGTCAGTTGTTAGGCTGCATCATGCAGTAAACAATTTATAGTAAGTATAATATCGGTGTATCATCTATATGTTTCAGTTTTGTTGAAAAATGTTTCTAGAATTAATTGTAGGTAAATAGTTACATGATTTTTTATGTATTATTGTTTTTATCTTTTTGTTTTTCTTGTTTTGGCTGGCACCGACTACAAAAATAACTAATTAATGTAAACATTTCAATAACAGTAACGTAAAATATTGTCCATTTAGATTTACTTTCTTCTAAGCAAGGTATAAAGTTATTTTAAAATTTTTAGTGCCCTTTTTTGAAGGCGGTTTTTTATGTTTTTTAAACAATTATTTTATTTTGAAATTTTCAGTGGTATCATAGTTAATTTGTATCTAAATATGCCGCGGAAGTTCTAATTTTTCGAACTTCCTGGTAGCTCAGTGGTTAAAGCGAATGCTTTCAAACAAAAAAATCTATCTTTATATACCCTAACAAGTTTCAGAATGGGTTGAATTGGATGCTGTGTTATGTAATGTCAGTTTACATTTTGGTCCAGACTGTGTTTCGATCTAATCAAAACATCTGTTAAATCTGCTGCTCGATAATCGAAACATGTAACATCTGGACATTAATATATACCACATACATAAATCTGTCTCTGGAATATATCTGTTCGTTCCGGCATCACACAGAAAATATAGAAATTTGATTGGTTTTCATAACGTAAAAGCTCGGCGTCCAATTTTGAAATCTGAAGTACATGTTGAGACATTAGGACACATGCAATTAATAAATATTCTGCAATGACTTAAAAATAGCTTAATTGATTTTTACAGTACTTAAAATTATGGATTTTGTAAAGAACATTGGAAATTATAAACGATGGGGGTAAAGGAGAAGAGGGATTGGGCTTTTGTATACCAAATGTAGACTATCTTTTCTGATTGATTTAAAGTGTACGTTTATAAATTTCTATTTATATCATATAAATTTTTAGGTGTGTATAAAAAAATAATTAAGGGGTGTGGAGGTGAAGAGTAGTTTGCTTTTTGTTAAGGTAGTGTGGACAGCATTTTTCTCTTTGTTTTAAAGTATACATGTGCAAAGCTCCATCGAAACCAGATAAAAACTGTAGCTTTGTGTAAAGAACATTTACAAAAATTAAATGGGGTAAGGGAGTGAGCGGTTGGGTTTTGTAAACAGAATGTTTCTCTTTGTTCTTAAGTATACATTTGTAGTGTTCCATTGAAATCTGATAAAAACGGTAGGTTTCTATAAAGAACATTGGAAATTAGGAGGGTGGGGAAGAAGGGAAGAGGGGTTGGGCTTCTGCAACCTAATTTAAACACAATTGTTATGTATTTTTTAAGGTATATGTGTGCAAATTTTCTTCAGAATCAGATAGAAACTGTGCTTTGTGTAGATTAAAGGGGTGGAAAGGGGGAGAGAGGTTTAGCTTCTCCAAACCAAATTCAGACAGTATTTTTCTGTTTGTTTTGAAGTATACATGTGCATACTTCCTTCAAAATCAGATAGAAACGGTAGCTTTATATAATGAACATTGACAGTAATTAGAGGGGTAGAAAGGGGAATAGGGTTTGTGTTTTTGTCAAAGTAATGTGAGTAGTATGTTTCTTTTTCTATTTGCTTTAAAGTATACACATGCGAAGTTCCACCGAAATCGGATTAAAATGTGGGTTTTTACAAACATTAATAGATGTAAAAGAGGAGCTAGGGTAGCTTTTTTATTTTTTGGTCAGAAATATTCTCCATAAAAATATACATATATGTGCCAACTTTCATAAAGATCGGTCAAATGGTGTCAACTGTAGCTTTTCAAAAAGAAAATTGATAAAAGTCAAGGAGCGGAAATGGGGAAAGGGGTTCAGTTTTTGCAAACCAAAGGTTAAAATTATTTTTCTCTTTGTTTTACAGTAAAAGTTTGCTAAGTTCTATCTAAAATGTATAAAAACTGTGAGTGTGTATAAAAATTAAACGGTTTAATGGGGAGTGGGGGAGGTTTTTTAATTTTTTGGTCAGAAACCTTCCTTGTGAAAAAATTCATATAAGCGCCAACTTTCATGGTAATAGGTCAAATGGTGGCGACTGCAGCTTTTTATATATAAAAAAATAATTGACTAATATTAAGGTGTTGGTAGGAGGGAGAGGGGTTGACCTTTGGAAGACCAAATGTTAACAAGAATTTTCTGTTAGTTTGAAAGTATACATTGGCAATGTTCAATCAAAATCAGATAAGAAATATAGGTTTCTATAAAATTAAGGGTTGTAAAGGGGGAGATGGGGTGGCTTTTTTATTTTTTGGTCAGAAAGTTTCTCCATGAAATATTACATGTATATGACAACTTTAATGGAGATCAGTTAAATGATGTCGCCTATAGTTTTGTATAAAGAACATTGGCAAAAATTATGGGGTGGATAGGGTGAAAGGGGTTCAGTTTTTTCAAACCAAATGTTGACAGCATTTTTCTCTTTATTTTTTACTATAAATATCCAAAGTTCCATTGAAATCGGATAAAAAATGTGGTTTTATATAAAAATTAAGGGATGTATAGGGAGAGAGGGGTGTTTTTTTTTTTTGGTCAGATATTTTTCCATGAAAAATTACATGTATATGCCAAATTTAACTGAGATCAGTTAAATGGTGTCGACTTTAGCTTTGTATAAAGAACATTGGCAAAAATTAAGGGGTGGATAGGGTGAAAGGGGTTCAGTTTTTTCAAACCAAATGTTGACAGCTTTTTTTCTCTTTATTTTTGACTATACATGTACAAAGTTCCATTGAAATCGGATAAAAAATGTTGGTTTGTATAAAAAGTAAGGGATGTAAAGGGAGAGAGGGGTGTTTTTTTTGGGGGGGGTCAGAAATTTTTTCCATGAAAAATTACATGTATATGCCAACTTTAACGGAGATCAGTTTAATGGTGTCGACTTTAGCTTTGTATAAAGAACATTGGCAAAAATTAAGGGGTGGACAGGGGGAGAGGGGTTCGGTTTTTCAAACCAAAAGTTGACAGTATTTTTCTGTTTATTTTTTACTATAGATTTCCAAAGTTCCATCAAAATCGGATAAAAAGTGTGGGATGTATACAAGTTAAGGGGTGTAAAGGGGTAGAAGGGGTTGTTTCTCAATGAAATTCATATGGGACCACTTTGGAGGTATACTCTATCCACTATAAAAATTTCATTTAAATCGGTTCAAAATTGGCGAAGATATCGCTGAACATACATCAAAAAAAAAAAAAAAAAATTCAGACGAATTGAGAACCTCCTCCTTTTTTGAAGTCGGTTAAAAATGGGAAAGCTGAGAGTATGAAATGCTACGGACCTATATCTTTACTAGATTACAAGATACTGGCCAGAATTTTTGCTATTAGAATAAAAGGAGAAAAGTTATAAAGCCCCATCAGTCAAAAGCTTAGTTGTCCAAACACTGTCAGAATACGGTTTTATTTTAGATATTGTTAATACAGAAGGCGCCATTCTCTCATTCGACATCGACTTGGCTTTTGGCAGAGTCACTAATAATTTTCTGAGACGAACTTTACACAAATCTAGCTTCGCAGAACGATAACTAACATGCTACTTAATGTATTAACCAGCGCAACTACAAAGATTGTAGGCAATGGGACAGCAAGTGGAATTCTATGATTTAAGCCTCCATTAGCAATGATATTATTCCATAATTAATAATTCCGTATGGTCGTAATGCTTGGTGACAGGGTTTCTATTGGCTGCACATTCCGCCCCTGTCATAACCGCATTATCCTAATCCGGCAATTCTACCGGGTACAGGGGAATCCGAACCACGGAAGCGTTCTGCGGCACTTCACATTACACAGCAAGCTTTTCCAGAGGTAAAGGTCGGCTTAAGAGGCTATGAAAAACCTCGCCGAGAAAGGAATTCTAACCGGGGACCTTTCGATGTCCAGTCAGACGCCTTAACCACTGAGCAACCAGAAAATTATTCTGAATAGACCTCGAATCGTTACTGTTAGCGTTATCAACAACATCAACAAGTCTACATACAGCAACGATAAAAACTACATGTCAATCGTATAGTAGTACTCGTTAAAAACCCGTCAGACATAGAATTTGCCGTACAAATTATAGATCATTATGGTCAATGCTCTGGGACAGTGTTAAATATGAGATAACTTAAGATCAGGTATACTGGAGTTGGTCCTAAATCTGTAAAACGTTCTTTGCTGATAGAATGCTCGGAATGCGTACTCCTGGAAAAAAAGTCCTGAAAATGTATACAGAAAAGTGCAGCAACAATTGGTGACGCTTAGCAAAAACCAGAGCCTGCTTTCATAAGCAGTCAATGCTAACGTTTGACATGATACAGTAAGTTCAGCTAGTCAATACATGCATCCTTGGAAAACTCTGGTACGTCTCAGAAGTCATTCTTGTTTCCCTACCTTTGTAAAGAAGGATAGTTAGCTGTCGCTTCATACATCGAGGCGACACTTTAAAACTCAAAATAGAAACACTAACACTAATATAGGAAAGAGGGGGCTCGGCCTTGTTAATAACTAAGGGAATAGTAATTCTTTCTTTCTCAAAAACACGCTACAGGCAACAAGTAGGAGTCCATAAGACATTATTGCGTGTATGGTTATTTTTTTTTCAGGTCACAAAGAATGTTTCAGTACACCTCGCTGTCCCAAACGCGCGGATAATAACGAAGAAAGCTAATGGTTAGCATGTTACACCTGTTACTGGGTGGAGTACATTTAGCAAGTTAAATGATCTCTAAGAATATTAACGGTATTAAGATGAGGATAAAATCGTTTACAAAGCACGAAAGATCTATCGAAAAAGCAGCATGTCACAGACTTGGCACTGAAACTTCCCTGTCCCCTAATAATACTAGCTGATATGAATACGCATCACGTGATCTGAGTTTGCTGCACTTCATCCCATGTAGGACGCGTAGTTCATTAGAAGTTAGTGAAGAAAACAATTTGCTATGTGATACAGGACTCGGGAGAGTAAGATGATTTCTCAGTAGTCATTGGCTTTTCTCACGTGGAGATTAACACCATTTACCTGAACTGATATTTCAAACGTCGCTGTACATCCCTCTACTAATACATAGGTTTTCCTTTAGCTAGACGAAGCAGACCAACTCAATGTGGCATGGACACAACTAGTTGGCAAAATTCTCAGGGAGGATTTTCAGACATGCCTCGCCTTTAATTGCGTGCTTGTGGTTGGTGCTGGACCTCGAACATAAACAGCTTTGTCAATTATATCCTAAATGTGCTCCATTGGATATCTAGCGATTTAGATGGAGTAAAATGCAATTGTCCGGAATTCTCCAGAAACAAATCTCGTATTATCTGGGCTCAGTGACGTGACACATTATCGTTATCGTGGTATGAGGAGTCCATTAAAACATCTCTACCAGTTTAAAAAAGTGCACCGCCGACAAGTTGAATCCAAATTCTATTGGAGTTTAACCACATCACAATCTGATCACTGGATCATAAGAATTTGAACCATGACTCTCAGCACCAAGTTATATTGATGCAATCGTCTAGGACCCAATACATTTGTCAGCGAGACAGGGTGAGTCACTGCCAAAGAATGATGTACGGTGGGTAAAGAACATCTTTACTCTTCTGCCATATCCAATCGACACCAAATGCCAATGTAAAAATCAGTTAATACAACGTCATTCGTCTGTTGGCACGGACCCGTCAGAACATCCGTCGCTTGTCTTGATCTATCAGCATATGTGCTGTTCCGAGTGGACCCATAATACCATCCATGATGCACCCTCGGTACGCCTTTGACACTCTGGAGGGTGGAATCTTAAATTTCACAATCAGTGCCGAAATGTTCTGCCCAATGCGTGGAGCTCCAACTATCACTCTGTTATCTCCATTATCACGTTTCACAGGACACTAAAACATTCAGCTGACCGCAGTGACAATAATCTGCCTATTTAAAATACAGCGAAGAGCCAAAGAGTCTAGTACACCTGCCTAATATCGTGTAGGACCAAAATGCACACGTCTCACACCATTACAGAGCCTCCACCAGCTTGAACAGTCCCCTGCTGACATGCAGGGTCCAAGAATTCATGAGGTTGTCTCCATACCCGTACACGTCCATCCGCTCGATGCAATTGGAAACGAGACTCGTCAGACCTGGCAACACGTTTCCAATCGTCTCCGAAAGCCCATATCAATGATGTTTCGTTGAGTGGTTCGCATGCTGACACTTGTTGATGGCTCAGCTTTGAAATCCGCAGCAATTTGCGGAAGGATTGCATTTCTGTCACCTTGAAAGATTCTCTTCAGTCGTCGTTGGTCCCGTTCTTGCAGGATCTTTTTCCGGCCTCAGTGATGTCGGATATTTGATGTTTTACCGGATGACCGATATTCACGGTGCACTCGTGAAATGGTCGTACGCGAAAATCCCCACCTCGTCGGTACCTCGGAGATGCTGTGTCCCATTTCTCGTGCGCCGACTATAACACCACGTTCAAACTCAATTAAATCGCAATAACCTGCCATTGTAGCAGCAGTAACCGATCTAACGCCGACCCCGGTAGCGCGTGGCTAGCGAGCTGGCTTCACGTTGCAGGGGTTGCCGGTTCGAGTCCGGCCCAGGGCATGGGTGGTTTTAATTAAGTGTTGGGTCCGTCCTGCGTTGTCCTGCTACTTGTGATAGTCAAAAACACGTGAAGATTCTTTGAACACAATTGAGAAATTATAGAAACACAGTTGCTGGCTAAATGGCTACAAGGCCGAATTCCAATTTAAAAAAAAAAAAAAAAAAAAAACGATCTAACGCCAGGGCCAGACACCTTTTATCTTATATAGGCGTTGCCGACCGCAGCACTGTACTCTGAATGTTTACATAACTCTGTGTTTGCATACGCATGCCTATACCAGTTTCCTTGGCTCTTCAGTGTAAATCGAATCTCTACTTCCGCGTTGATGGGATGAAGAGTGACTCACAGGGATTCAAGAAAGAAAAGAAACGCTATGGCACGATAAATGTTGGGTACCCAAAGAAAATTTCTGCGTGTCGGCAAGAATACAGGCGCCTACCAAACGTACTTTGAAAGTAAAGAAGAGGTTAAAGAGGTAGTCTTACGTGATTCAAGAAGGCAGACCCCAATGGGGAATAAATAGTGTCTGCTGTATGCTACTACAGATTCTTAGGGGAATTTTTCTTTCTCTTGACCTACCATTATTTAATGAACGTTTGGAGTTGATTCATCTCTCAAAGATCGTCCACGCTATTCTTCTTTAAGAAACATGACCGACCGTGGTTGGTGAGCGTAAAGCATTGGTTTCGAATTCAGAACAGCCATACAGATTTCGATTTTGCACGGTTTCCTGAAATTACTCCATGCAAATGTGGGAGGGTTTTTTCAAACAAGCTATGACAGAATTCCTTCCCGTCATTGCCCCAGTCCTTCCAGGCTCAAATTCGACGTTGAGGAGGTTTAAAGCCATAAGCAAAAAAAAAAAAAAAAAAAAAAAAAAAAAAAAAAAAAAAGAGGAGGAATGATAGGAATATGAGCAACACATAAATTATATTAAAAGTATCAATAATTAAATATACTGTTCATTGTTCTTTGATAAATGAATTGCATACAAAACTGAGATGTGTATTCTTAAGCACCCTCAACAACACTTTAAGCAACAGAACAAGGACTACGCGAGTAGTTCCTATTCTCGAAAATCTCTTATAAGCACTGCGTTTTAGAGAACGAATTCACTGATATGATGGTGCCAAAATATTTTGTAACACATGGTTACAAGAAAATTAGAATGACGCTTTGAGTGTTACAAATTTCTATCATATTTTTGGCAACATCTCCTCAGAGTTAAAGAAACCTGCAAAATCCTAGCCTTCCTAGTTACAGAAGTGAAGATATATATAACGTATAAACTGAATGATTCTGTTTACCAACAGTTCAGCACATATGACATTTTTATGTTGTTTAGTCTGGCTCAGAAACTTGCAACTATGTTCATTCCGCAGATATCTGTAACCAGTCTGGCAGCAGTTCTAAGGAAAATACGTTTAGAAAAATGTTTCAAATCCCTCGAGATTCTGTAGTTGAGGTTTTCTACATTATTCAATTTTAACGCTGATCCCGTTTGTTGTTTGTACCGGCGACCAGGCCACAGATGTTAAAAAAGGAATTCACCTTCTATGGCACACAGATTATTAGGTATGGTTTATTCGATAACATATTCACTACGGGAATTTTCGGTTAATGGGTACTCATTCGAGATGCAGCTATATAAATCTTCATCCGTATCTTCATGTACCACATGCTCACAAATATGAATTCAAAGCACCTTCTGAGGGGGAGGGGGAGGGGGGAGGAAACTAGTATCGTAACCTTATTAGTTTTTACTAAGTCTACAGTTATTACCTGTCGACGAACCGAAGGAACTTGATAGCTGACAGGAAAAAGAGTTGCAAAGTTGGATTGGAGAGGTTTAAGGAATAGCAGAAGTAACTAACAACAATGTATGGAATGATAGACCTAAGCGACTACATCATTTCAGTAGAAGGCTGGTATCCACGTAAATGATGGTGACATACTGTGTTCGCGGGGGTAAATTTCCACATCTAAGTGTCGCTATCGAGAGGAGACGCTGATGGTTGGCAGAAAAAAAGCTGTTTGGGCAACAGGAAAAAATCATATGATGGCTGGCAAAGCAAGTGTTTTCTTTTGACATTCGCCTGGATTGATTTTTTGTAACCATGGAAAACTCAAATCTGGACAGCCGGACAGAGATTTGAAACCACGTCTTCCCAGAATGCGAAGCTAGTGCGTTTCCGCTCTCCCACCACACTCTGTGCAAATTAAGTCTTTTTCGGTGTAACTTTGAACAATTCATCTAAACTTATAGGAGAGGATGCAGCAAAGTATTTTTCGTAAAATCAAAATGCAACACATGTAATACTTAGTGCTACGGGTATACAGATGCATTTTCGTCAGCGTTGAATTTTTCGTCTTTGAAAATCGCCGTGTGTACGTCTGTGAAGGAAATGATAAGCATACATTTGATTATGTTGTAAGACATGAATATATGCGGTGAAACCTAATAAATTTACAAAAAGTGACATTTTATAAGTGCTAACTTGTACCTGAGCACAAAGATAGGAAAATATGTTACTCCTGGTTCTGAAATTCTTTGGTTGTGTTGTTATAGTGTCTGTAAATGGCGCGCCGTAGTGAGAGTATTTGGTAATGTGTTTCTCTGTGTGGCAATGTTTGGATATATGTTAGTGAGAGTGTATTTGCGATGCTTTCAGCGAGTTTGGAAGTATAGTTTTCAAGATGCTGATAGATATTGGTGTGTATTAAAGATGAGGGCCTGTATGGGTAGCATAGTATCTATGGTTGTGTGTTTTGTCTGTGTGGTGATGTTAACGAGTTTTAAAGTATACTGATGGATATCTGTGGATTGTGTGTCTGTGGTGTTGCGGTTGGTGTGTGTGCCTGGTTGGATGGTGTGTGTGGGTGGTGCAGAGGTGCCTTTGTCTGCGTGTGGATTTTTTGATTCAGAAGGCATGTGTATATTAGTAAGAGTCTGTGATTGTGGGTTTGTAGTAACATTGTCACGTTAGTAGACGCACTGAAGAATAATCAGTATAAGATTTGGCGTACTAAATTCAGTAATGCAGTATAATTTCATCTGGCCCTTGTAGTCTGTTGACAAAGTTTCTTACCGGCTACGTAAGGGTGCCTAAAGTTTATCTTGGAATCACATACACAAAGTACGAAATGTTAGAAGTGAAAGACGAGTTAAGGGTCTTTAAAAATCCCAGACAAAAACGTTGGATGATGTAAGCTGGCCGCAAAATTCAGAGGAGTTGATATGACGTAGGTTCTAGCCACATTTATACGATTTGCTTGAGTTTTAGGCGGCTAGAGACTGACTCCATCATCGCGATGGCTTATCAGATCTGTGCTACTGCAACGATTTATTTTATTTATATTTATAAATAAATAAGTAACTTCAACGATGTTTACTTAGCAGGTGGGTTTTCAATTTTCACATCATGTGAATCAATTATATCTGCCGAGTAAGTCTTCAAGATTAAGCGTTTTTCCTAGTTATTGGTTCAACATATCTGCAGTCGTGAAAGTAATTATTCATCTCTCTCTATTCTCCTCTGTGAATTCCTTCTTTTAGAAAAAAATAAACCTACTTCGATGATGGCGAGACACTGGTAGTAGACGGCATAGTTAGTCACTTCATCGTGGCAGAAAAGCAACCACAAAATTTCTTCACGATGTTAGAAAAAATTGGATTCTTTTTTTCTTATGGACACGTAAGCAAAATAATGTCACTATGTTAGCAGTAAGATGATGATCTAGACATTAGAGGGTTGTTTTCGGGAGATAAACATAACTGTAATTTACTTTTGGTCCGAAGTGTATTTCAGTTTGCAGTCATTTTTACGTCAAAGGTGCATTATCAAACAGTGTGAGTAATGATTGCAGTTTGTAGCGAAAGAACTAGAAATACAGGCAGTATGCAAAAATATTTTTATCCCGCTGTTATTTTAGTTTATAAAGTAGAAATTTGTCTCCAGAAGAAAAGAATGGATGAGGAAGGATCAAACGAAGGAAGGGCAGAACGAGGAATAAAAGGACGGAAAGAACAAGGGCAGTAAATAAGGGAGAAAATAAAGGAATGTATTGTAATGATGTAAACACGTACAGTTGACAAGCGCACGTAGCATTTGGGATACAGCGCAGCCTCGGACCAATACTGGGAATCACGGACGTCTACAGCCTTGATATCAGCACGTTAGCCTGACAGTGCGAAAATTTTCTTGTTGGTGTTGGCCGGCGGATGTTTCGGTAATGTGCCGACGGCTGGATGGGGTCCTTCCATTTTATTTACTTATTTTTGTTTTTTACTTGTTTTTGGCACACTTCTGAAGCTGTTTCGTGATATCAACACGTGCTCTGCCCCAAGTGAGGGTATATTCAGTGGTCCACTGTATATGTCATTACAATATCTTGCTCCAAACACATGAAAGATGTATACCACTACCACCTGATACGTAAAAAAAGATTGGAGTTCTGTGGAACCAGGAAATGGTGGAGGGTGTGCCCATCATCCAATACGTAAAAAGCGTTGGATCATTTGTAAGAAAGTAACGTTTACAATTGCGAGTATCGTAAAGAGAGTTGGCCTAATTAGCTTAACGCTAGAATGTCGTTTGCATGCACTTATATACAATAACTAAAACAAAACGGACGCAATAATTATAATTATAGTAACAATTAATACCAATGATATTAAGTATTTAATCAACGTTCAAATTTGTTACCGAGCGTGGTGGGTGAACGGTTAACGTTCAGGCCTCGCATTCGGGAGGACGCGGGTTCGAATCCCCGTCCGGGCATCCAGATTTGGGTTTTCCTTGGTTTCTCCAAATCACTCCAGGCTAATGCCGGGCTGCTACCTTCAAAAACGCCATGGCCGAATTCCTTCCCGTTACTTGTCCCCAGTTTCATCCCGCCTCTAATGATCTTAGCCGTCGACGAGGCGCAAAGCAATAAGTAAAATAATAATAATAATTTGTTGCACGGGTGTGAAGTCAGTTTTTCCTGACCTCGTGTGATATATCACCAGAGGTGCTGTCAGATTGTGTGACGTCATGTAGCGGTATTACACGAGCCGGTTGATGAATGTTATCTGGACAGCTTTCAAGAGGCCGTGGCGCGAAACGACAGTTTGAAAAAAGTTTAACAAACTTATTATTCTGCTGGCAATCACGGTTCAGACTTGAGCACTCGTTTGTTACTTAACATCGTAACTTTATTAACACGGCTCAGCGTGATTCCTGCAGGTGGTTTTCATTCAACCCTCCCACACTACCTTCATTACGGAGGGTACACGTGTGAGACAATGTCGTAATTCTAAGCTGCACTCCGCCCTCGTGTTGGTCTTAGTGCTGTTTGTCGTCGCCCGCGATTCAGCTTGTGCCACGTGTTCGCCTCTCTCACTGCACACAGTGTTTCGTTTGGTGCTCGCTGTCACCGATCAGAGAGAATAATTTATCATTTCCTAATCCCTTTGCGGGTGCAGACTCATATTACTGTCGGCTGTGGTTGTGGTGATTCCAGTCGACATCTGTAAGCGTTTAGTTGCGATAAGAGAGATTTATCGATAACATAACTACGGTTAAGCAGGTAACTCACTTGGAATTAGTGCAAAGAGATGTAGTTAAGTTGTATTTATTGCAGAAAACTTGAGAAAAGACATATATTACAATGTGGATACACTTCTAAGCTACAGAGAAATGATGTATGATGTACATATTAAAGATACTCCGATAGTGGGAAAATGGTAGACCATTAAATATGAAATAAATGAACTAACTGCTGGTGGAATAGTGATAGAATTGGCCTAATGCGGTGATTATTCCATGACTGTCAACTACTGTTGTAAATTTCACTAACTGGCGCAAATACTTTGTTTAAACTTTCTTCACTAATGGTGGGGAAAGGAAGCCTGCCAATGGCCGGCCATAACGTTGTTCATTGCATTGATCCTGTCAGTTCTCTGCGTGGACTAGCGCTGGCGTCATGGTTTTCAAAGAAAACAACAAATGTGTCCTGTTCTTGGAGCAAGGAGTCGTCAAGCTCGCAAACACAAGCGTTAGGTCGCCCGTCAGGCCTTGCTCAGGAAGGAAACTGCCTTTCTTAATGCAAGTAGTTACCACAAAACAGAGATTTACTACAACTTTGCTAAGAGGCTACATAATTGTTTCCCCGACTTGGTCAGAAGATAATGGAATTGGAAGGCCTTACGTTTTGTCCCCTCCAGCGGAAAAAAGGTAACATGGCGAGGAGACAAAGAGGGGTGGTAGAACATTCGACTTCAGAAGCCAGTAGGAGTTGGGCAGCAGAAAATGTACTGAGATGGAACACCATGTCACGTTCATAATTGTTTTTGGGAGATCCTTGTATTATGCAAAATTACCGCAAGATTTCTGCAATTGTTTTCATGAAACGTTTGTGTGAAATGAACTCAGTGATATGAACAGCAATTTGGATTGAAATTCCTGATGATACTCATAGCAACAGATGAGCTTCCTCTCCCGTCTTTCCTAGTACAAACCCTCAACAAGTCGAAAGCTATTGTCTGACTGCTAGTAGACACAACAGAACGTCGTTTACGGCAATAACTCCAGTTTGTGGGAAACCAACTGACTGCAAACATCGTACTTGAGTGTCCAAATGTGAACCTAGTTGGGTAAAGAGAAGAGTACCTTGCCAGTAATAGCCTGTTGGTGGGTGACAGAGTTCTAGAGCGTCATCTTCAAGTCAATAATGTTATTTCTTTTGGACAGCACAATACTAGTGACACTAACACATGTTCAGGACAAAGACGGAGACTCCGACTGTTGCAAGAAATAAAACGGATTCTAAGGAGGCGCGGCCATAATGGCTAAAAAATAAAGTTATAGAACACTGAACTTTCATCTTTGCACACAGCAACATCACTTGCCAATCCGCATTAGCAAATGAATCATGATGTACATAACGGAAATGGTAAAAGAACTAAAAGTCTCTGGCATATTCTAGGTATCTGTACTGGGACTCTGAAGAAATTATTTACGATTCTAAATCTCCCTTGAAATAATACAATTAGCAGGAAACTACCCTGCCAACATTGCAGCTCTAAGACCTTTTCGAAAGACTAAGCATATCTCTAGCGATCAAGTATGTCAGTAGTTAGAGTGTCTTCTAACGTAGTGAGCGGCTTGAGTTCACTCTTCGATCGAGATTTGATTTAATATAATTTGATTGCAATAGAGTACACGCCCCGGTCGCAATTCTCTATACACCCACAGTCAAAATTTCATTTTTAACTTCAATTGTTTTAGTGTGATATCATCTTCCTCGTACTGTTGGCCTTAACACATTTTTATTTTAAGCTCGCTCAGTGATGCTGACAAATTTTTAGCCCCTCCCTCTGCAGCTAATTCAATCCTTGTGTCTCTTATCTGCAAAAGAAAATTTTGCCTCTCCTTTACGCCTGGCTTGTCTTCTCTCCGTTTCATGTATTGTTACTAATACTTCTACCAACATTCAATCAAGCCTCATGACCAATGCATAACCGCCTCCTATTATCCGACGACTCCTAACCCAGCTCCCTTATCCTGTCAGTTACTGATTGTGTTCTGTGGTAATTTAAATTCCCTTTGCACCCCCTCCAACTCATTTGTTTGATACCCAAGATGTGGGTCGCCAACTACGCCACCATATTCAGGCAATGGCCTGACCAAGGTTTAGTATCACAGTTCCCTAATTTTCATGATAAATTTCTCAATCACCCTCTCCAATAAGTAAAGGATTTTGTAAGGTCTCAATACGACTTTCCCAATGTGTCTTGCCCATTTGAGATCACTATCAGTTGTTATGCAAACGCATTACAGCATTTGAAAATTGTAGTACTCAAAATGAATGGTCTAAATCACTCCAAAATCGGTGGATATGTAGAACAGTGGAACCATAATTAGTGATTGAGGTTGCAGAGAGAAGGCATCAACGTAGGCCCTTGTGGGACCGGACAGTCTGCATTGTTGGGTGCATAGCAAATTGTAATGATTTTGGATTCCATTGGCCATAACATGCGATCACTCTTCCTATGTATTGAGGACAACCTGAACAGCAACCACTAAATCAGGGAGTTTCTAAAGCCAGATGCACTGCCCCTTCTGCAGGCAGCTTCACATGCCATATTTCAGCAGGATAATGCCCGGTCAAATGTGGCGAGGAATGTGCAAGCCTTCTTTGAAGAACAAAGGGTACTACTGCGTCCCTAGCCTGCACGTCCTGACATGTCGCACCATCGAACATTTATGGGATATGGACGGTCGGCTACTGATCCTCCTGCAACAACTGTCGATGACTTGTGGCCGCACCTACAATCCGTGTGGCAGCGTATTCCCCAGAAGCATATCCACTATCTCTTTGATTCCATGCCACGACGTCTAGACCCTCTGATTACAGCACGTGGTGAAAGTGCATGTACAATTTTATTGCTCTAATCATTTGTGTATTGTGATGTCCCTAAACCGTAGAAAAAATTAAATGGTAATCACATGACTTCTTCTCTGTGCCGCAGTTTTCACAAACAGTACCGTATTTTTATATTTAAGGTCCCCGACAAGCACTGCCAACCTTACCTATAATGTGGGGCCAAGAAAAGAAACAGGGAGCTCTGTCTCCGTAAATCCCCCCTTCGTCTGTCCACGGGTCCTATGAATGGGAACACTTTTTCGTTACAGTATCTCTCTACTTTTTGCTAGATACTTCATATCTTTGAACAAATAAAGAGATGTACCCTTTCGTTACAGCTTTTAGCATCTGTATTTGAGGGGATTATGATGATCTTATTTCAGAAGATTTTAGTTCGAATAGTCGAAACTGTCTGGTAACGAGCTAATTAATTAAAGAAAGTTATTATTCTTTAGCTGTAACATCCTATTTTCTTATAAAAATGCATACTGTCACTGAAGCTTGTTCGGCTATTTAGTAAGTGTGGAAACTGCCAACATCATTAACTTAATCACTTCATTTCTAAAGAAAATTGTAACGTTTAAAAGTATAAGAATATACAACACAGCGAGTAACAGTGTCTCCATCCTCATTCATAACATCAAGTGTCGAACAATAATACGTAATTACTCCCTACTATTCCAACACTTGAACGTAAAAATAATTCGATTGATCAAACGGACAATGAATTGTATTTATATTGATTAACACTTAACTAAAATTTCAAACCACAGAGTTTTGAGGATCGAACGTAACTTAAAATATGCAATTGATATTCTAATTGATTGAAGTTTCATGTAGAAACTATTTTGTGAACAACAATACTTGGTACACTTAGTTAAGATTAAAATTAAGTGGATTAGGATATTAGACAGCAAAAAATGCTGAGGTTATAAATATATAAATACACTAGCAGAGCACCCGGCGTTGCACGGTATAGTGGGCGTTGATCTACCCATATACTATTTTTATCCACCCGATGAGAAACATGTGTAGCAAGTTTCATTAAATTCGTACTAGCCATTTTTGAAATTGAAGAAAACCTATTTGCACCCGCACCCTACATAGAAAGGGGTGCTTTGTAGTTGATTTACCCGTACTCTATTTTTATTTGTCCAAAAAGATTCATGTGTACCAAGCTTCATTGATTTGGTACCAGCCAGATCCGATACCAAACTTAACGTTGCTTGTCCATCACAGTTCCAAGAATGGGTTCGGTTAGCTGCTTTGATACGGAATGTCAGTTATCAGTGTCACAGTGTGACCCAGGCTACATTTAAACCTAATTGCAACATCTGCTAACGTTGCTGCTCTAAAATCGAAACACATACCGTACGCGCATTAATGCTTAACGCATACATAAAAGTATGTATGGAATGTGGCATCACGCAGAAAATACAGATTTTGAATGGCTTTTCAAAATTTGAGAGCTCGGGATCAAAGTTAAATTTTAACGTTATGCCACATTCATTTTAGGAATAATCTAACATTACCTGAAAACTGCTGAATCGATTTTGACTGAGTTTTCACAGTATCAAACGTTAGGTGTGTCTCATCATGTGGCCTCATCTTCCGCTTGAGCTGAAAATGTTCTCTTAATGTTACTGCATCTGACGCTGGATCTCAAAATTTAAATCTATTCCGTACCTGTACAGTTGAATATCAAGCAATCAGAATTATTTTCCATAATTGCCTTTACTGATAACACGAAAGGATCACTTTCACGTAAACATCGGTAGCTATGCTTAGGTTTCGTTAGTGGTCAGCGATTATAGCTTCGTTGCCTCAGATAACCTGGACGACAACGATGATCTCTGGCGTTTCCTTCGTAATTATTAATTTACTGTACGGCCATGTATGTGGTTTAAATAATTAAATTTAAGGAAGGAACCGGAAGATACCATAGTACGGGTATTATTATTTTATGAAGCATGACGCATGCAACATCTAATTGGTATTGGATCTTTGGGGTTTTACTCTATACCTTCTGAATTTTGTTTACTGTTCCGGCGTTATGTAACGTTTAAACATAAGATATACCACAAGATTCAATTCAGATCCTAAGCTTTAAAACGGCGAAAACCCTAATGAAATCTGCTCTGCAGTTAATTAGTTTTTCTGGAGCAGATTTATACGTTTTTGCGTTATATATATATAGGATAAAGATTAGCCTATTACAAATGTAAAACGTTAAGAAATAAATGTATAGTGCAAAAGTTCAGTATCACTGAATTTCGTTTTAGGAGATATACTTAGATATCTTAGATTTCTGTTTTGAGACCAAGTAAACCAGTATTACGTTGAACAATGTTTCCTTCTGGTAGTTGGCGTATGACTTCGATAATAATCTACCAAAAATAAAAAAAAAATCTGACTGCGGAAAGTAACTGAAAAGTTAAAAGCAAGACCAACAAAACAATGATTTTAGCTGCTAAAAGTTGATGTGGTAAATAAACATTCCATGTTGTGCACATGAGACATGGGATAAATCCCAACCTTTTCCGCAGTGCGTATACACTGAGGTGAGAAAAGTCATGGGATAGCAATATGCAAATATATAGATGGCAGTAGTGTCGCTTACAAATTGCATAAAGGGTCAGTGCCTGGGCAGGACTTTCATTTGTGGTCAAATGCTTCCTGTGAGAAGGTTGATTAAGTGATTATGGCCATACGACGAGAATTAACGGATTTCGAACGCGGTATGCTAGTTGGAGCTAGACGCATGGGACATTCCATTTCGGAAACGTTACGGAATTCAACATTCCGAGATCCACAGTGTCTAGCGTGTGCCGAGAATACCTAAATTCAGGCATAACCTCCTATCATGGACAACGCAGTGGGTAACCGCCGGCACATAATGAGCGCGACCAGCGACGTATGTGTAGACTTGTCAGTGTGAATACACAAGCAACACTGCGTGAACTAACCGCAGGAATGAATGTGGGACGTCCGATGGGCGTGTCCGTTAGAACAGTCTGGCGATATTTGGCTTTAATAGGCTATGGCAGCAGAAGACCGACTCGGGTGCCATTACTAACAGAACGACATCGCCAACAGCGGCGCACCTGGGGCTTGAAGAACATTCGGGACAATTCCAGCGGATGATTTGGCCACCGCGATCGCCCGACATGAATCCCATCGAACATTTATGGGAAATAATCGAGAGATCAGATCGTGCACAAAATCCTCCACCGGCAACACTTTCAGAATTATGGACGTCTATAGAGGCTGCATGGCTCAATATTTCTCCATAGGATTTCCAACGACTCGCGGAGTCCATGCCACGTCGTGTTGCAGCATTTCGCCGGGCAAACGGAGGACCGACACGCTATTAGCAGGGTATCCCATGACTTTTGTAACCTTGGTGTAGAATGAGGGCATTCGACAGTGTTGCTAGTGATTCGTCTGGTGGATGGGGACGTAAAGCTCGGTGACTGAATGGGACGGCACCGCGTTTAACTCTCTCCCTTCTTTCGGATTTCACTTATTCACAACGCAAACCACACTTAACACCATCACATTAAAGTTATCCACTAAATAGTTATGCTTGTATACGCTTCGACCACTGGGGAAGGCAAATCGTAACCCTATTTTCGTGCCCTCATAGACTACCCCTGTTCTGCCTAACATTAGCGAGCTTCAAAAGCCACAAATAAAACAGATATCTAAACTCCCTGCATGAATAACAATAGGGCAATGTTATTCCAAGAGGTCAGACCGAGTTAAAATAATAAGATTGTATGCCCTCAGTCCTGGAAAGCATTGCGAAGGCCGTTCATCCTATACGATTTTTGAGTCCTATAAAAGCATTCACAAGTAAACATATTCTTGAACCTAGGATCGTGACTTCAACTGGACGCTGATTTGAAAAACTATGGACCAGTCTAGGCATCTTCAGTCGTCAACAGTACGACTATTATCAGCTACATGATTTAAGCTATTATACAGGGCGTTCGCCGGGAAACGCTACCCACTGTTAGCGCTACGAGGAAGAAACTGCTCCCGGCGAGCGAGCGGTCAGCTTCCGGCATTGTTCGACCGTCGGCCGCGGACTATTTCATAATAATTACGCTTCATAAACTTGTATGTGCTAAGCATTTAAATGTGACGTCACTTGCGGATCAACAGTGCCATCGTGGACACCCTGCAGGTACCAGTTGCAAAATCTAATCCTAGGCCCCTGGTCTATTTCTGTAATTTTATGCACCACAATTGTTTTGTACGGCTTTAAGTGAACTAGCTTTGTTACTTTCCAAGCTGACGTCTTAGATACGCCTGCCTGCTGCCCTAACTGACTTAATGATTTTTTGGGTGACTGTTCTAGTCGAAAAGCGATATCGTCAATTTTCTCCTCTGTGAGAATTCGGTTGACCGACAGTCTCTTTTTGTTAAAAAATGAACCCGTTTCTCTTACTTTTTTAACCAGACGCAAAATTGTTGATTTAGCTGGCAGTAAAGCGCCAGGATATTCGCGACGAAATTTACTGCGACACTTTTTAAACGACTTCTTCTTCACATATGTATCGTAGAGAAATATTCTTTGTTGCAAACTGTAACGAACCATAATTTTACCCACACTCAAACATGGTACAGATTAATAAGAGTATGAAGCCCCAAACCAGCCAAACCGCAAAGAAACGTTTATTCACAATACTGTTGGGGCAGCGGAGGTGTTAAACAGTGCGTTGATTCACGGCGCCGTGTGGCGGGAGTTGCTGGCTTCACTGTCCCAGCAAGTTGCCGACGGCAACAGACTGGGAGGGTAGCGTTTCCCGGCGAACGCCCTGTATAATTGTGTGTGACATTAGCTGTTACATCTGATTATAGCTTAGTGACAGAGCGGTTAAATGAACGTATAGAGGGCGCGTACCTTTAATATTCTGGATATATTTTATGTGGCTATCATTGTTTGAAGATAAAGTAGTTAAGTGAACGTATATTAGCAAAAAATCAACATTTTGCTTAAAATTGCTTCGCTTATAGTAACAGTCCGGATACGCTAAGAAAAAACGTTGTTAATCTAAGGTATTCAAGTCCAGTATCAATAGATGAACAGAATATCACTAGTAGAAGTAATAACAATTCTTACGAGACACCGAGTACAGGCAACGTAACAAATGGAATATCAAGGCATAGTTCATAGAAGGAAGAAATTACCAAACGAATCAGGAGATCAAAAAGTGTCAATAACTTTTGCAGAAACGTGTTAAATTCGTGAGCGGTTTAATGAATTTCATTTTGCTCATGTTCAGATGAAAATGTATCAGGCTAGCCAGAAAAATTAAGCCGTATGAAGAGAATTATAGTATCGCATTTATACAGGCATTATTCAGTTGTCCAAATTGATCTGGTAAATTGTATCTAAAAGCTTTAGAAAGAGAACTAAAGGATAGAATATGAAGGTAGTACCAAGTAATCACTTTCATAAAAAGTTAAAAGAACCCAGAAGATAGAGGAGACAAAGAACCATTGGTGTGACATGAGGTAGCCAACAAAACGGTCGATACGATGATGCGGTTTTGAAGGACGTCTATAGATGGCCTTGAACTCCAATCGAAGACAATGGAAACTGCCACTCATAAATAAAATGTGTCACAACACAATGTAAAAACAGAAGGAACCAGTGGCAACAGCCGTACGAAGCGGAACAATAAAACGCCTGTAGGTACTACACTGGCACCCTTTGAGCCATAATCGAATTCACAATGCACATACAAAATTTTATCCTCAGTCAATAAGTAATAAAAGGAAATTTAAACTTGCTGAAATTTTTAAGAATTTTTTGACAGTAGAGAAATCGCTCGGCATGAAACAACTTCAGGAAATATTGTAATTTTTTTCTTGAAACCCTTTCAATTTTTTATAAATAGTTCCTTTCACTTAAATGAAGTAGAGGTTGCATCGACAGATAAAATAACCCAGAGATTATAAAACTAATGGGGAATTTAAAGTGATAAATTTTCAAACATTCACCAATAATTCCAGGAAAAGGATCCCTTCATAAAAGTCATCAACTTTCCTGTGAACCTTGAGCTTTGAAAACATGTTCTACCTTTGAAACGATACTGAAAACTGTAAAGACAAAATCTGCAGGTACGTATGCTGCTATCATAAACAAAGTAACAAGTAATAAAAAATGAAGCTGTCTCAGTAAAATGAAATGGCCTATTTAATGAAAGAGGTCGCAAAAAATAAAGTAAAACTAATACATTAATATTTAGGAACAAAACTACATAGGCATCATTAAAATCGAAATTTTCGACTATTTTTTACCTTTGTTAAATGATCGCAGCACTGTGTAACAGTCATAGTGTAAAACAGTATAGACGGTAAAATAAGAAAACTAGGTTTAATCCTATCGTAATATCATGTTCGTAAGTTTTTAAGCCTTAAGCGTTCAAATTGAATGAATTCATTTAGTTTTTTTGCTATTTATCTAACAGAGACGGGATAATTGAAAGCTTATAAATTGAGGAACGTCACCAGGAACGTTTTTCCAACTGAGTTTTTTTTTTTTTTTTTTTTGAAGATTAGTCGTTCAAAGGATCGCTGAGTATCGCTTCTCTTACCTATACCTTTCACTAAAACTCAGTAGTAAGAGTGGAAATAAATAAAGAAGCAAATGTATGTCCACTCACTCGAATATTAAGTCTGCAATAGAGGGAAACATTTTTGCGTGAAATCTGTAAATAAATTGCAGCGAAACTGACATAATGCAATCAAGAAATATTTTATTCCAAGCTTTCTTGGTACTGAAATGTATTTCAGCCGTTTTGCGTTTAACTAAATTTAGATCAACAGAAATACGTAACGCTGGCTTAATTTACTGTGAATCATGTAATCTGGTTATGAAAGTTCTAACTGGATCACTCGAATAGTTATCATTTTTTAATTCCCAAAATGTGCAATGGCTTGATTTCGTTCAAGCAAAATTAGGTATTAAATAGTTAATGGTACCAATATAACAGAGGGTGGCTGCATACCTCATTTCTTAGAGCTGTTGAGCATGACCTGAAGACCAGCGTTCGCATCCCGACAAAGCTGATGGTTATCCCGGAGCTGAACATCCAGAACATGTGCGGGTTCGCTCGGGCTATTAACGAACACCGTGGAAGAAGTTCGAAAGAGTGCTACAGCGCTGACCACGCAAACACCATTCCACTGCTGTTTCATTGAAACGAAATTTGAGTTTTATTTCTATCTATCCCACCTAAGGTTCCCAGAAGCTCATTATAGTGACCGCCTTTATAACATTAAAGTAAGGATAATACAAAAACATTTAGCGCGTCTCTCTTAGTTTCAATACAATAGAAATTGTTTGTATTAAAAAGTTAACATGAATATGGCAATTGATTACGTAATAGTGACTGGTTTCAGTAGAGATGGCAAACGGTAGAAACTTGTTTCCTTAATAAGATAATGCCACAAATAATCATTGTAGTTCCATAAAGATTTTGTTGGTCACATCAAAAGTTTACGTGTAAAGCCGGAACTAAAGGAACAGAAAAAATTATTATGTTGATATGTCACGGCGGAAAATTGAGAAACCGACTGAAGCTACTAAACTTTTTTTTAATAATGTGGCAGCCTGATAAAGAGATTTGCCCTTTAAGATGCCAGAGTCACTTTGGGTTTTGAAATTGTATACGTTGGTTTAGCACATTAGCTAGATAAAAACAAGTTTTTTATGGAAAAAAATACTTATATGCCATCATACAGTTATAATAATAATTTCGTGTGGTTTTCTTGGGACCTGGTTGACAGAGATTCTTACCGGCTATGCAAATCGCTTCTGTCGTAACCGCATATCCTATCCCGGTATTCCTAGCAGAGTCCGGGCCTCTAAATGAGGACTTTTCAATCTCCAGTCAGAAGCCTTAATCACTGAGGCAACAGACCACTCATGATATAGTTATCAGACTCACTAAAACATAATTTAATTATTTTTTTCTAAAATGACTTCTTAAATAATTACAAGGATGTAAATGGAATTGTATGAAGGACGAATGGGTATTACTTTGCTGTCATCAGTCTTATGACTGATTTGATGCAATCTTCCATCCCTTCTAATCTTGTGCTACCCTCTTCATCTCTACATACTTCCATACAACCCACGTCCTCAGTTATCTGCCTCATATATTCTAATCTCTGTCTTCTTCTGCAGTTCTTACCACCGACTGTTCCCTCCACTAACAAATTAACCAATTCAGTATGTCTCAAAATATGACCTAGCATTCTGTCTCATCTTTCTGTAAGATTCCTCCACAAACTTCTTTCCTCACCCATCATTTCCAAAACTCGTTCATTTCATACTTTATCTATCCATTTAATTTTAGCATTCTTCTATAGCACCACATTTCAAATGCTTCAATTTTCTTTCTTTCTGGTATTCCTAAAGCCCATGCTTCGCTGCCATAAAGTGCTATGCTCCACACATAGTGTTTTAAAAAGTTCGTTCTAAGTTCTAGATCAATGTTTCAACCTAAAAGATTTCTCTTTTTCTTGAAGGCACTTTTTAATAGTGCTACTATGCTTTTAACATCATTCCTGCTTCGGCCATCGGTTGTAATTTTGCTTCCCAAGTAACAGAATTCACTTGCTTCTCCTACTGATTCCGATCCTATTTTTATATTTAATCTACTTTGATTGGAATCATTTCTGCTACATTTGATCACTTTTGTCTTGCTTTGATTTATATTCAGTCCGAAACCTTCCTTCAGTATTTTGTTCGTGATATTTAGTAACTTTTCAACATCCTCAGCCTGTTCTGCTAACAAAATAATGTCATCAGCAAATCGCAGCATACAGATTTCTCCTTGATCACTTATGCCACATTAGAATATTTCCTTCACCTCCTTTACTGCTTCCTCCATATACAAGATATTAACGGGGATAGACTACAACGTTATCTCACCCCATTTCTAACTGATGCATGTCTGTCATGATTCTCTACTTTAATTATAGCCACTTGTTTCTTATATAGTTTATAAAGAATTCTTCTATCACTATATTTTAGACCTTGTTAATGTTGTTAATTTTAAACATCTTGTCCCACTTAACATTGTCAAAAGCTTTTTCTAAATCAACATAAAATAATTGTTTAAAAAACATAAAAACCGCCTTCAAAAAATGGTACTAAAAATTTTAAAATAACTTTATACAATGCTTAGAAGAAAATAAATCTAAATGGACAATATTTTACATTACTGTTATTGAAATTTTTACATTAATTAGTTATTTTTGGAGTCGTTGCCAGTTGTCAGATCGCGCAGATCGAATTACTGAACTTTATTTGGTGTTCGAGGCGAACCGAGAGTACGAACAAAAATTCCAAATATTTTACAGCATGTCGTGAGGAAGATAGTTTTATTGCGGCAGACAGCTTAGGGAAACAAATTAATGGCATGTTATCTGTGGCTCGGCCTCATTAGTCATCCAGGCATATCTCTGGCGCTATAGTGTCAGTTGGTAGGCTGCAACATGCAGTAAATACTTTATAGTTAGTATAATTTCGGTGTATCATCTAAATGTTTCAGTTTTGTTGAAAAATGTTTCTAGAATTAATTGTAGGTAAGTAGTAACATGATTTTTTATGTATAATTGTTATTTATTATTGTTTTTATCTTTTTATTTTTCTTGTTTTGGCTGGCACCGACTCCAAAAATAACTAATTAATGTAAAAATTTCAATAACATTAATGTAAAATATTGTCCATTTAGATTTATTTTCTTCTAAGCATTGTATAAAGTTATTTTAAAATTTTTAGTACCATTTTTTGAAGGCGGTTTTTATGTTTTTTAAACAATTATTTTATTTTTAAATTTTTAGTGGTATTATAGTTAATTTGTATTTAAATATGCCGCAGCAGTTCTCATTTTGAAATCTGTCTCTGGAATATATCTGTTCGTTCCAGAATCACACAGAAAATATAGATATTTAATTGGTTTTCACAGCGTAAAAGCTTAGGGTCCAAGTTGAAATCTGAAGTACATGTTGAGACATTGGGACACATACATTTTATAAATATTCTGCAATGACTTAAAAATAGCTTAATTGATTTTGACGGTACTTAAAACTGTGGATTTTGTAAAGAACATTGGAAATTATAAACGATGGGGGTAAAGGAGAAGAGGCATTGGGCTTTTGTATACCAAATGTAGACTGTCTTTTCTGATTGATTTAAAGTATACATTTGTAAATTTCTATTGATATCACATAAAAGTTTTAGGTGTGTATAAACAAATAATTAGGGGGTGTGGAGGTGAAGAGTAGTTTGATTTTTGTTAAGGTAGTGTGGACAGCATTTTTCTCTTTGTTTTAAAGTATACATGTGCAAAGTTCCATCGAAACCAGATAAAAACTGTAGCTTTGTGTAAAGAACATTTATAAAAATTAAATGGTGTAACGGAGTGAGCGGTTGGGTTTTGTAAACAGAATGTTTCTCTTTGTTCTTAAGTATACATTTGCAGTGTTCCATCGAAATCTGATAAAAACGGTAGGTATCTATAAAGAACATTGGAAATTAGGAGGGGTGGGGGTAGAAGGGAAGAGGGGTTGGGCTTCTTCAACCTAATTTAAACACAATTGTTATGTATTTTTTAAAGTATACGTGTGCAAATTTTCTTCAGAATCAGATAGAAACTATGCTTTGTGTAGATTAAAGGGGTGGAAAGGGAGAGAGAGGTTTGGCTTCTCTAAACCAAATGCAGACAGTATTTTTTTGTTTGTTTTGAAGTATACATGTGCATACTTCATTCAAAATCAGGTAGAAATGGTAGCTTTATATAGTGAACATTAACAGTAATTAAAGGGGTAGAAAGAGGAATAGGGTTTGTGTTTTTGTCAAAGTAATGTGAGTAGTATGTTTCTTTTTCTATTTGCTTTAAAGTATACACATGATAAGTTCCACCGAAATCGGATTGAAATATGGGTTTGTTCAAACATTAAGGGATGTAAACGGGGAGCAAGGGTAGTTTATTTCATTTTTGGTCAGAAATCTTCTCCATAAAAAAAATACGTATATGTGCCAACTTTAATAAAGATCGGTCAAATGGTGTCAACTAGAGCTTATCAAAAAGAAAATTGACAAAAGTGAAGGGGCGGCAATGGGGGAAGGGGTTCAGTTTTTGCAAACCAAAAGTTGAAATTATGTTTCTCTTTGTTTAAGAGTAAAAGTTTGCTAAGTTCTATCTAAACTGGATAAAAACTGTGGGTTTGTATAAAAATTAAACGGTTTAATTAGGATTGGGGGGTGGTTTTTATATTTTTTGGTCAGAAACCTTCCTCGTGAAAAAATACATATACGCGCCAACTTTCATGATAATAGGTCAAATGGTGGCGACTATAGCTTTTTATATATATAAGAAAAAACATTGACAAAAATTAAGGGGTTGGTAGGAAAGAGAGGGGTTGAGCTTTGGCAGACCAAATGTTGACAAGATTTTTTCTGTTTGTTTTAAAGTATACAATGACAAAGTTCAATCAAAATCAGATATGAAATATAGGTTTCTATAAAATTAAGGGGTGTAAAGGGGGACATGGGGTGGCTTTTATTTATTTTTTGGTCATAAATCTTCTCCATGAAATATTACATGTATATGACAACTTTAATGGAGATCAGTTAAATGATGTCGACCATAGTTTTGTATAAAGAACATTGGCAAAAATTAAGGGGTGGATAGGGTGAGAGGGGCTCAGTTTTTTCAAACCAAATGTTGACACCATTTTTCTCTTTATTTTTAACTATACATGTCCAAAGTTCCATTGAAATCGGATAAAAATGTGGGTTTGTATAATAATTAAGGGGTGTAAAGGGAGAGAGGGGTGTTGTTTTATTTTTTGGGTCAGAACCTTTTCCATGAAAAATTACATGTACATGCCAACTTTAATGGAGATCAGTTAAATGGTGTCGACTTTAGCTTTGTATAAAGAACATTGGCAAAAATTAAGGGGTGGATAGGGGGAGAGGGGTTCGGTTTTTTTAAACCAAAAGTTGACAGTATTTTTCTGTTTGTTTTTTAATATACATTTCCAAAGTTCCATCAAAATCGGATAAAAAGTGTGGGTTTGTATAAAAGTTAAGGGATGTAAAGGGGTAGAAGGGGTGCTTTCTCAATGAAATTTATATGGGACCACTTTGGAGGTATACTCTATCAACTATAAAAATTTCATTTAAATCGGTTCAAAATTGGCAAAGATATCGCTGAACATACATCCAAAAAAAAAAAAAAAAATTCAGAAGAATTGAGAACCTCCTCCTTTTTTGAAGTCGGTTAAAAAGCCATAAAAATATCTTTGCTTTTCTTGATCCTCCCTTCAAGTATTAATCTTAAAGCCAGAATTGCCTCCCTTGTACCACGATATTTCCTAAACCCAAACGTATCTTCACCTATCATCTCTTTTACTACCCTTTCCATTCTTCTGTATATTTTTCTGGTAAGTAATTTTGAAGCATGTGATGTTAGACTTATGGTGCGATAATTGTCAAATTTGTGGGCTTGTGCTTTCTTCGGAAGTGTAAAGATGATATTTTTATTAAAATCAGCTGAAATTTCTACTGTTTCATAATTATTTTATATCAAGTTGAATAATCTTTTGATTCCTTCTTCTCCTAGTGGTTTAAGATGTTCTGCAGGGATCTCATTAATCCCAACTGCCTTATTTGATTTCAAATCATGCAAAGCTCTAACAAATTCTGTCCTTAAAACAGGATCTCCTAAGTCATCAATGTCGACATCACCTTCCTTTTACATGAAGCTACTGTTCAAGACGTCCCCATCATACAGTTTCTTAATGTATTCCTTCCATTGGTTAGTTCTATCTTCTGAGCTCATAAGAGGTTACCCATCTGCGGCTTTAATGTTTATACCACTTTCCTTGATTACTCCTAAATTTTGTTAGATCTTCTTATATCTAACATTTAATTTACTAACTACCATTTCCGTTTCTACTTCACACTTTTCTTGCAGCCATTTTTCTTTGGCTATTTTGCATTTCCTGTTTATTTTATTTCTAAATTGTCTGTATTGCTCTCTTTCTGCTTCATCTCGAGCATTTTTGTGGATTCTCCTCTGATCCATCAGCTCCAAAATTTCTTCTGTGATCCAAGGTTTTCGGGCAGCTTGTTCCCTAAAGCCTAACGTTTCTCTGCCACCTTTGCAATACGAACACTTTCCTTAACATCAGATCTAGAATTATCGAAACAGATGTACTCCTCATATTTTTATTCAGTGATGTCATATGGAATAATTTTCCGGGGAAACTCTTCACAAAGTAAAAAGTTTTCATAGCACAGAAAAGATTTTTTTTTATCTGCTTTACGTCTCCCTAACAGCGAGGTCTTTAGCGACGGGAAAGGAGGGGGGGGGCCAAGGAATGGGAAAGAATTCGGCCATGGCCTTTTGAAGGTAGTATCCCGGCCGGCATTTGCTTGGAGTGATTTGGAAACCATGGAAAACCTAAATCTGGATGCCCGGAAGGGGATTCGAACCGCCGTCCTCCCCCCACAGAATAGAGCTATTAGGATGCTGTATAGGGTAAAACCAAGAACTTCTTGCAGACAACTTTTTATAAAACACAATATTCTTACAATGACTTCTCAGTATATATATTCTCTCATGGGCTTTGTCATAGAACATTTTAACCTGTTTACATCTAACTCACAGGTACACATTTTAAATACAAGAAACTGAAATAACTTGCACAAAATTCAAACATCTCTGTCATTAGTACAAAGAAGAGTTAATTATTCTGGGATACATTTGTTTAATAAACTTCCCAAGAGTATAAAACAGTTTTTCAGATAATAAAGTTATATTTAAAGACAAACTGAGAAATTATCTTATTGGCAACTCCTTCTACTCCATTCAAAAATTTGAACAAAATAATTAATTGTATTCAATATGACCTTCTGCAAAGCTCAGTTTATTTTTATTCTATTTATTTGTCTTTGTAACATATGACTGTTTTCACTATGATTATTACTCATATATATGTGTATTAACGATAACTTGTTTCACATTCCAGGGATCCATGAAACAAGATTGATAAATAAATAAAAATAAATACCAACTTTCATTATTTCTCTCTTCAATGTATTCCACTCTTCCTCTGTTGAGCTTCTTTCAGAGTTACTTCTTAGACCCATGTCTACCATTTCTCAAATTTTTCTCTCTTGTTAGATTGTATCGGTTTATTCAGTTCTAGTATGTTCTGTTAATGTTGCATCCTTATTCTCTTGAATTTCAGCCTGCACTTCGTAACTATCAAATTTTGGTCAGACTATGTCTGCTCCTGGGTATGCTTATGTGTCATATATATTCGAAAAAGTCAGTTTTAGAATTGGAAAACAACTATTTCGTTAGTTTTGACTGCTGCAGTTTTTGAGATGCTAATAAAGCGATGCAGACCACGATCGAAATTTAAGAAACTCTACCGTATTATGATTTCTAAGGCTATTGTAGTGAAGCAGCTGTTATTTCCAATATAGGCTTACATACATTATGTATACTAGGATAACTAAAAAGATACAATTTATCAACAGAAATCTAAAGACATGTTTTTCCTAATGTTTGGGATTTTCGTTCACAAATAATCTATGAATTTCAACGGTTTCGCATGGTGTTGGTCTCACGAGTGAACCATATGCGCAAAATTAATTGTTCCATCGTATCTATTTGATATAATTTATTCCGTGGGGATAATGGTAAGTTGTTTCCGCAGTCGAGATGACTGCAGGTATTGCATATAACAAAGTATAGGGTCCGGCAATAAAACCTCCCACATTTCACGTAGCCGGCGTGCGGGTTGTAGTGAGGATAGTGATGTGGAATGTGTTTTGTTTTAAAGAGGTGTACCTGCCATTTTAAGTGTGCGCCATATCATGGCTTGGTGAGCATCGTGCGTTTGTTGCGGACGAATTTATTCGTAACAGTTGTTTTCAGATTTTCGGAGACGATTCGAACTTGGCCTATATGATCGTGTGCCGGATAGAAAACTATTCAACTGTGGGTGTCAAACTTTAGAAAGACAGGTTCAGCACTAAAAAAAACCTACAGGCCTTCCTCGGACTGCAACAACGCCGGAAAATTTGGCGCGTGTGAGTGTGTCTATGCAACATTCACCAATCTTTGGGGACACTTAAAGCCTATAGTGTACAAACATCGTCCCACAACACTGCAAGCACTTAAAGAGGCCATTACCTAAGAATTGGCAGCCATTCCAAGAGAAATGACGCGAAAATGTATGTAGAACTTTCTGGATAGACTTTGTCAATGTGTCAACAATGGAGGGCAGATATAATTTTTAAAACCAAACAATTAAAAATGGCAAAGTATTTATTTTTAATAAATAAAAGTAATTATTCTCTATCATATTTATTTTTTATGTGACAACACAGTAAAATGGTTTTATTGCCGGACCCTGTACAAATCAAACTTCGGTCTGATTGGATGCACCAAGAGTCCGACAGCGTTCAGAGAATTTGGAAATTCTACCTCCTAACTCTGGCCCCATTTAAATATTATTTTTTTAATACCATACTAGTTGTGAAGAAACCAAATTACCTCCCCTAGTATGCACCTGTGCTCTGTATTAAATATCTCTGTTGAAAAACGTAAGAATGATTGTGGAAGTAAGGTTTGTGTAAATGTTATTGTCGGTTCATCGAGAAAGCGCGGAGTGATACAAGAAAAGGAACAGCGAGATGGCCAAAGGGAAGAGATATTTGCTTTCAAAGAAAGATAGTTTATGTTTAATAGGAGAGTAACGGTAGAAAAAATACCGTATGGATGCATGGAATGAACATGCTTGGTAGTACTACAATAAATACAATGAGAGCTATCCACAGATTGTATTATCATTTGTAATTAGTTTGAAAGTGAGAACTGTTTCAATAAGCACCTGCAGTTTTTAATCAGAGTGGCGTTTATTGAAGTATAGTTATTGCATTGATGGAAGACACACGGTCTAAATAATTAGTCTTATAAGAGTTTTAATTCAGTTTCGTTGGTCCTAAAAAATTCAGATTTGTTACGGGTTGGTGTCAGAGAGGAACCAAGCGGTCGAGGAAATAAAGAATCCGGACAAGGAAAAAAAAAAAAAAAAAAAAAAAAAACTGCAAACGTTGTTAACAAAGAAATATAGTGACGAGTGTTTGTTGTTTGCTAATATTTTTCATCTGCTTCTACCGCAGAATATCTATGGTTCTGTGTGCTTGAAGAATCGAGAGAACAGTCTGTACATTGATAGTCCACATGGAGAAGGTTGCCGGCATCAACTACTTATAAATATTATACAATCTTCATGTATAACTTTTATTTGTATATTTATTTTAATGTAGCAATGGATTTTTTTTTACGGACATTATAAGTTATCCTGGAGACCAGAATGACAACGGAGACCTTTCAGGATATAAAACTATCAAAATACTATTTATAACCATCACTTTTTTTTTTAAAAAAACGTCATTCTATCAACTAAAAATACTCATAAAAGACTATTAACTTTGCACATAATTGTAACCGTACAAATTCATATAAAATTGCTTAATGATATTTTCTAATCCGATGATAAAATGTATTTTAATGGCGTAGTATTGAACGAAGAGCATTAAGTCAAGGAACACAGCCAATAAGGATCGTTTATTTTAGTTCATGCTTTTTGTTGTTTGCGTGTTTTTGTAGAAGATTTCCAGCGTTGTATGTTCCAAATGGAAAACAACAATGGATTTTACAAGCCAGAGAATAGTTTTCTTGTGGAGTGTGAATATGTAAAATTAATTACTTTTTATCTCACGTGCTAGGAATTATAATGAAATTCAATGTGTAAATTAGATGAAGAAATCATAGTTAAGTTCGAACTGCTAGATAACGAGTGTATTAAATTTACTTCGTTTCCGGCCACACTATACCTCTGAACTTTGCTCTATCAAGTGGTCAATAGCGAACGGGCTATATGTGTTTCGCATGCTAATGACAAGCCGTTGTAACGTTAAAGCCAGCTGGCCAGCTGAATATGAGACATTTAACGTAATCACACAATTCAGAACATATTTAGTTGTTTTCATCTTCCGTGTCACCAGACCACCATTTGTTTAGTGACTGCTTAATCTGAATTGCTCTGCCTGCCTGTTATGAGAAATGGAAAACGATGTATAGATTACTAAATATTCTTTGTGAATTCATCCACTCGGTCGCTTTTTTTTTTCTCCCTCAAATTGTAAATGACAATAATTTACTAATATTTGGTATGAACTATGTGATAAATTAAGAGCGTGATCCTTTTTTCCAAAACTTTCCTCATTACAGCACTCGCTAGTATACATACAAAGAATGTTGTGTCCAACAATAAATTGCATCATGTTAAATCTTCTCTGAGAATCGATAATTTCGTTACACTTCAACTAAATCTTAGGCTTAGCTACACGAAGGCTATCTATCAGTTTTAGAGACTGAATATCTGATAATTCTGGAAATAACTGACAGATGACCAAGGGGTGGGTGAGCGGTAACGCTCTGGCCTTGCATTCCGGAGGATGCAGCGTCGACTCCCTATCCGATCATCCAGGTTTCGGTTTTCCATGGTTTTCCGAAATTGCTCCAGGCGAATGCGAGGATTCAGAAAGGTCATGGCAGAATTCCTTCTCGCTCCTTGCCCCCAGCCCTTCCCCACCCCTAATCACCTCGACGTCAACGAGGCGTAAAACAATAAGCAAACAAAAAAAACTATAAATGTTGATAGAAGAGCGTAACATTACTTTGTCACTGTTTTGGTTTGATATTAATTTTCCGCTCCGTCTCCAATTATGGCAACGTGATGACGTGCATCTAGAACGGGGGTGGCCAACCCAAATGATTTTGCACGCCACTTTGGAAATGCATCATAACTCCACGGGCCGCATATAAAATTATTCATCCCCATATTAGATGTAGACCCACTAAAGACATTTTTTGGAGTGAAAAATTGAAACATAATGAGTTATTATTATTCTGTTAACTATTATTATTACATGTAAACAAAGGTAATATAATAATAATGATACTAAACGCACATTTTAAAGAAATATATAACACTAAAAATGAAATATGAAAAATATTTTATAAAACTGTGATGAATCTCGCGGGTCACAAAAATTTTCAAGGGCCCGCGGGCCGCGGGTTGGCCACCCCTGTTCTAGACTATTATGCCAGTTTCAAGAAGTGATAACGTCGTGAAAATCGGTTCAGTAGTTTTCAAGCGATTCAGGATTATAGGTAAAAAAGTTTGGTGATGAGACAGATTTTAATTTTCGGCTTCGGTTCCGCGTAACGTAGCGTCATAAGATATACTTTAAGACAGAATCAAACTGTGGAACAGTCCCCGTAAAGGTAACAAGGTTTTGATTGCTTAAAAGAATATTTACCAGGTGATAACTTGCTTGGAATTAACCATCTGTAAGATACCGGTTGACCTTTTGAGTTTCCAACAGTTTCGAAAGTTGGATTTAAAGTGCTATGATAATATTTAATTGTGATGGATCATACGCCCTGATGGCGATTTCCCAACACACTCACGACAGACCAAGTTTTTATGTTTTTATGTTTTAACAATATCATCTTTCGGTAGCTTAATTCAATCTCTGACTTAATTACCCAGATAAGAAAATTTTCCGACTTTCTTAAGCCTGGAATCAAGTTCCAGCTTGTGGTCATGATTATATCTTTCCTTTTATGTATTGGTCCTAATCCTTCCACCAATATCAATCCTGTATCTATATATATAAAGATGAATATACGTTTGTTTGTTGGTTTGTTTGTTCTTCATACAAATCCACAGTTTTCATCTGACCTGTATAAATAATACATATTTTCTTATAATTTCGAAAAATTACTGAACGGCGATGGACAGACGTGTTGGATATGGAGGTCTCTGTACTGCTTTTTTCCGTGTAGCGGTCAGGTAGCTCAGTGGTAAATGCGCTTGCTAACTAATGTTTGGATCGTGGTCTCCGGTTCAGATCTCCGTGGAGGCAAAGATGTTTTTAAAAAAATTTTGATCGTAAGAGTCACGCCTGGGCCTTCGGTTATTCGGAATGAATGTTAAACTGTAGATATTACAAAGTTAGGGGTGCAATGCGAGGCAAATCGTAGGTAGTCTTGCAATATTGTAGGTGTAAACTTTTTTACGTTATTATGATCCCTCAGGGGTTGTTCGCATTCAGTGTGTGTGTGTGTGTGTGTGTGTGTGTGTGTGTGTGTGTGTGTGTGTGTGAACCGCAGTAATAATACTATAAATGCGGAAGTAAGTCTCTGTGTTTTTGTTACGTTTTGACGACTAAATGGCTATATCGATACTGAAGTAAGTTGACAAGAAAATCTGTACGAAGGGCACAGGACATTTTTTCCGGTATGATTAACAGTTTTAGTAACGAAATTTTGAGAACTTATCGAATGGTGACAGAAATATGTTGGAAATTGATTCTCTTCAAGAGACAGATTCGACGGTAGAATGATAGTGATAGCTTTCCTGTCATATTATGCCGACTCGGTGTTTTTTTTGGGACCAATCCTTCGTTACCAACAACTTTCTATATTCAATTCTGGCAAAGAAATTCTTAATCCACGCGTACGAAGTCTCGGGTATCAGCTAGTTATATTATAAATGTGAAAGTAGCTCTGTCTCTCTGTTTGTTACGTTTCACGTGTAAACAGCTAAACCGATCTTGATGAAATTTGACAAGGAAATACTACGTATCATTAAGGTAGATATAGGATACTGTTTCTGAACAAACAACATATTTTGTCATAAAATTTTGAAAAACGACCGAACGGTGACGGACAGAATTCGTGTGTAAATCTCTGTAATGTGGTACCGGACACTTAGAATTTATTTTTCTCGAATTCAGTTTTTACGTAATTTAGAGCTTTCTGCATACAGTTCTAGCAATAAAATTCTAAGTCCACGCGTACGAAGTAGCGGGTAACAGATAGTCACCAATACACGCCGCATATACTCTCAGCACTGTCTAGTCGTTTAGATACTCGCAATCCAGCTCTTTCATCATATCAGTTACTGATTGTGTTCTGCAATAACTTACAGTCGTTCTTATAAAAAGTTATTTTGCTCTGCCAGTATATTCTACTAACGACTGAACCGGATACACGAGTGTTCGTTAGCTTACTCCACTACTCCATACGATCACTAACAAGCTTTGCGACCAACTGAGAACTAGTTCTTATACTTGAAGATAGTTCAGAATACATTACTGTGTGGAAATGGATAAGTTTAGAGTAAATTTAGTAAAAATGCTATTCTCTCAGAGATACTGACAAAAAAATAGAAGTATCAGTTCTACAGTTGGGTTAATGAACCATATATTTAGAACTTGAGTGCAAAAGAAATCTCTTAACAACATTTCAGGAATGTGCGAAACAGCAGGCGGTCATGAAGGACTGGCTACTTCGATAATCTGAAGACTCTTCTTCCGTAAACTCGAT